>PVIW01011604.1:22368-36796 GCA_004026585.1 Noctilio leporinus | reverse complement strand
TGGGTGAGATCATATGATATTTGTCCTTCACTGACTGGCTTATTTCACTAAGCATAATACTCTCCAGTTCCATCCATGTTGTTGCAAAGGGTACAAGTTCCTTCTTTCTTTCTGCCATATAGAATTCCATTGTGTAAATGTACCAAAGTTTTTTGATCCAATCATCCACTGATGGGCACTTAGGTTGTTTCCAGCACTTAGCTATTGCAAATAGTGCTGCTATGAACATAGGTGTACATAGGTTCTTATGAATTGGTGTTTCAGGATTCTTTGGGTATAGTCCAAGTAGTGGAATTGCTGGATCAAAAGGCAGTTCCATTTTTAGTTTTTAAAGGAAACCCCATACTGTGTTCCACAGTGGCTGCACCAGCCTATATTCCCACCAACAGTGCGCGAGGATTCCCTTTGGCCCACATCCTCGCCAACACTTGTTGTTTGTTGATTTGTTGATGATTGCCATTCTGACAGGTGTGAGGTGGTATCTTATTGTGGTTTTAATTTGCATCTCTCTGATGACTAGTGAGGTTGAGCATTCTTTCATATGCCTCTGGGCCCTTTGTATATCTTCCTCAGTGAGTTGCCTGTTCAGGTCCTTTGCCCATTTTTTAATTGGGCTATCTGTCTCCCTGGTGTTGAGTCACATTAGTTCTTTATATATTTTGGAGATCAGACACATGTCTGAGGTATCATTGGCAATTATGTTTCCCATACAATTGGTTCCCTTTGAATTATGTTGATATTTTCTTTAGTTGAACAGAAACTTTTCAATTTGATATAGTCCCATTTGTTGATTCATTCTTTTATTTCCTTTGCCCTTGGTGAAGTATCAGTAAACATATTTCTGTGTAGGATATCCAAAAGTTTACTGCCTATATTTTTCTCCAGGACCTTTATGGTGGCACTGCTTATGTTTAAATCCTTTACACATCATTAGTTTATTCTGGTGTATGGTGTAAGTTGGTGGTCTAGTTTTATCTTTTTGCATGTTGCTGTCCAGTTCTCCCAACACCATTTGTTGAAGAGACTGTTTTTACTCCATTGGATGTTCCTACCCCCTTTGTCAAATATTAGTTGACCACAAAGTCCTGGGTTAATTTCTGGGCACTCTATTTTGTTACATTGATCTATATGTCTATTCTTATGCCACAACCAGATAGTTTTGATGACAGGAGCCTGGTAGTGTTGTTTGAAGTCCAGTATTGTGATTCCTCCTACCTTGTTCTTCTTTCTCAAGATTGCTGTGGCTATTCGTGGGCGTTTTTGGCTCCATATAAATTTTTGAAGTATTTTTTCTATTTCTGTGAAGTCTGTCATTGGTATTTTAATTGGGATTGCATTGAATATGAAGATTGCTTTGGGTAGTATGGACATTTGAATAATGTTAATTCTTCCCATTCATGAACATGGTATATGCTTCCATTTATTTGTGTCTTCCTTGATGTCTTTCTTCATTGTTCTGTAGTTTTCTGAGTACAGGTCTTTCACCTCCTTAGTTAAGTTTATTCCTAGGTACTTCAATTTTCTTGTTGCTGTGGTAAATGGGATTTGTTTTTTCCTTCTATTTCTGTTGTTTCATTATTGGTACACAAAAATGCTTTCGATTTCTGGATATTGACTTTATACCCAGCTATTTTGCAAAATTTACTTATTAGCTGGAGTAAGTTTTGGGTGGAGCCCATCGGGTTTTGTATGTACACTATCATATCATCTGCAAATAATGACAGTTTGACTTCCTCCTTTCCAATTTGGATACCTTTGATTCCTTTTTCTTCTCTGATGGCTATAGCTAGAACTTCCAAGACAATGTTGAATAGAAGTGGAGAAAGTGGACAGCCTTGTATCATTCCTGATCTTAGGGGGAAAGCCTTCAGTTTTTGTCTGTTAAGTACAATGTTGGCTTCAGGGTTCTCATACATGGCCTTTATGATGTTGAGGTATGCTCCCTCTATTCCCATTTTGCTGAGGGTTTTTATCATAAATGGTTGCTGTACTTTATCAAATACATTTTTAACATCTATTGATATGATCATATGGTTTTTATCTTTCAATTTGTTGATGTGGTGTATTACATTTATTGATTTTCGAATGTTGTACCATCCTTGCATCCCTGGGATGAAACCCACTTGATCATGGTGTATGATCTTTGTAATATACTGCCGAATCCGGTTGGCCAATATTTTGTTGAGAATTTTAGCATCTATGTTCATTAGAGATATTGGCCTGTAGCTTTCTTTCTTAGTTGTGTCTTGCCCTAGTTTTGGGATTAGAATAATATTGGCCTCATAGAACGAGTTTGGGAGTCTTCCCTCTTCCCGTATTTTTTTTGGTATAGTTTGAGTAGGATAGGAGTTAGTTCTTCTTTAAATGTTTGGTAAAATTCACCTGTGCATCCATCTGGTCCAGGGCTTTTGTGCTTTGGGAGATTTTGGATTACTTCTTTAATTTCCTTAGTTGTTATTGGCCTATTCAGGCTTTCTGCTTCTTCTGGATTCAATTTTGGTAGATTATACATTTCCAGAAATGTGTCCATTTCATCCAGGTTGTCATATTTTTTTGTCATATAGTTGTTTGTAGTAATTTCTTACAATCTTTTGTATTTCTGAGGGATCAGTTGTGATTTCTCCACTGTCAGTTCTCATTCTGTTTATTTGGGTCCTCTCTCTCTTTTTCTTGATGAGTCTGGATAAGGGCTTGCCAATTTTGTTTATTTTTTCAAAGAATCACCTCTTGGTCCTGTTGAATCTTCGAAGTGTAGTTTGAATCTCTGAGTTATTTAGTTTTCTCTGACCTTGATGATTTCCTTCCTTCTACTTGCTCTGGGCTTTGTTGTTGCTCCTCTAGTTCTTGCAGCTTGGTGGTTAGGTCATTTTTATAAATTTCTTGTGACCTTTTTTGGAAGGCCTGTATTGCTATAAATTTCCCCTTGAAAACTGCCTTTGCTGTATCCCATAGGTTTTGGGCTGCTGTGTGTTGATTGTCATTTGTTTACAGGAACTTTTTGATTTCATCTTTGATCTCATTGTTAACCCCTTCATTGCTTAAAAGCATGTTATTCAGTCTCCATGAGTTAGAGAATTTTTGTTTTTTTCCCTTGAGATTGGGTTCTAGTTTCAAGCCGTTGTGATCTGAGAAGATACTTTGTATGATTTCAATTTTCCTGTATTTATGGAAGCTTGTCTTGTGACATACCACGTGGTCTATCTTAGAGAATGATCCATGTGTATTTGAAAAGAACGTGTATTTTGCTTCTTCGGGGTAAAAGATTCTGTATACATCAGTTAGGTCTATTTCCTCTAGAGTGTTGTTCAATGCCACAACATCTCTGGGGATTTTTTGTTTGGAAGATCTGTCCATTATTGATAGTGGGGTATTAAAATCTCCTACTATTAGTGTGTTGCTGTCTATGTCTTTCTTAAAGTCGTCCAAGTTTTCCTTATACATTTTAGAGCTCCTATGTTGGGTGCATATATGTTTATCAGAGTTATTTCTTCTTGATGGATTGTTCCCTTAAGTATTATGAAATGTCCATCTTTGTCCCTTTTAATGTCCTTCATTGTAAAATCTCTTTTCTCTGAAAAAGTATTGCTACTCTAGCTTTTTTTTGTGTCCATTTTCTTGATGTTTATTTTTCCATCCCTTCACTCTCAGTCTATGTTGATCTTTTGTTCTCAGGTGGGTCTCTTGAAGACAGCATATACGTGGGTCATGTTGCCTTATCCATTCAGCTACCCTATGTCTTTTGATGGTGCATTTAATCCATTTACATTTAAGGTTATTATTGATTGATACTTATTCATTGCCATTTTCTCCCTTTGCATCTGTATTCCTCTTTGGCTTTCTCTGTTTCTTCATTTTATTTATTTATTTATTTTTAAAGCAGACTCTTTAGCATTTCATGCAACGCTGGTTTGGTAGAGATGTATTCTTTTAGACTTTTTTTTTTTTTTTTTGTCTGGGAAGCTCCTTATTTCTCCTTCTATCCTGAATGAGAGTGTTGCTGGGTATAGTATTCTTGGTTGCAGGCCTTTCTTCACCATTACTTGAAATACTTTTTGCCATTCCCTTCTGGCTTGAATTATTTCTGTTGAATAATCATTTGATAGCCTTATTGGTGCCCCTTTATATGTTATTTGTCGTTTCTCTCTTGATGCTTTTAGGATTCTCTCTTTGTCTTTGAAATTAGCCATTTTAATGATAATGTGCCTTGGTGTTGGTCTGTTTGGGTTGATCCTCATTGGGACCTGCTGTGCTTCCTGAACTTGATTAATGTTTTCACTCATCATGTTAGGGAAATTTTCTATCATGACCTTTTTTTTTTTTAATTTTATTGTTGTTGTATTACATTGATCCCCTTTTTGCTCCCCTCTGTCCTCCTCCCCTATCATGACTGTTTTGAACAGGTTTTCCATTCCTTGTTTCTCTTCTCATTCTGATATCCCTATGATACAAATGTTGTTACATTTCATGTTGTCCTGCAACTCTCTTACACCCTCTTCAATCTTGTTCAGCCTTTTTAAAATTCTCTTGTACTGTCTTGTAGTATTTGCCTACATTATCCTTCAACTCGCTGATCTGGTCCTCTGCTTCCTCTAGCCTACTGTTGATTCCTTCTACTGTATTCTTCAATTCAGAAATTTTATTCTTCATTTCCTCCTGGCACTTATTGTTAGTTTCTATGTCCTTTTTCATGCTGTTGTAGCTCTCAGTAAGTTCCTTGTAACTTCCTTGGAGTTCTTTGTAGTTCTCCTGGAGTTGTTTATAGTTTTCTTTGATGTGGCTGAACTCATTGAGCTTCTCTATCATCATTCTTTTGAATTCCTTATCTGATATTTCAGGTGTCTCTGTTTCACTTGGTGGTTTCTCGAGATTCTTCCTTTCCTTTTGGTGATGGAGTGATTCTTTTTTCCCCACTTTGGGTGTCTGTTGTTGCTTGCTTTTTATTTTTGTTTCCCTTTGGATTAACCTGCTTTGCTTCCTTGCCTTAGTTGAGCACCCTACTGTGAGATTTTTGGAGTTCAATGTTGTAGTCTCCCCGATTTTCTCCACTTGTTGTTCTTGGTGTGGCCTCTATTTGGTCTGTCTGGTTGTGTTCTGGACCTGTGGGCTTTTAGCAGGAAAAAAAGGAAAAGAAAATAAAAGAAAAAAAGGAAAAAGATATAAAAAAGATAATAAGAAGAAAGGTTTTAGATGGCTATTCACCCTTAATAATCCCTGATTGGTCCAGGTGGAGCCAGAACCTGAGGGCTTTTAGGAGGAAAAAAAATTAATTAAAAAAAATATATATATGATATGCAAAAAGGGTTTAGGTGGCTGTTCACCCTTAATGATCCCTGATTGGTCCAGGTGGAGCTGGGACCTCTGAGCTTATATCAGAGAGAGAAAGAAAAGAAAAAAAAAAAAGAAAGAAAGAAAGAAAGGAAAAAGTCACAAGACAAAGAAAAACCAATATTAATAAAGAAAGGGTTTAGGTGTCTGTTCACCCTTTATGATCTCTGATTGGTCCAGGTGGAGCCAGGACCCATGGGCTTTAACAGGAAGAAAAGAAAGAAAAAAAGAAAGAAAGAAAGAAAGAAAAACAGGTAGGAGAAAAAAAGAAAAAGGAAGAAAGAAAAGAATAATGAAAGGGTTTAGGTGGCGGGGGAAGGGAGGAATACTTAGATTGAGGACTGGGAATGCATTGTAGCCAGAGAGTGAGTAGACTTTAAATCAAGAGTAGGGGGCGGATCTTGGGTACTTAGGTGGATTGAGATGGGGGCGGGATTAAAAATATGTGAGAAGTAACTTTTGAAAAGGATATATTGGGGATTAATAGTTCATGTAGCTCTCGGTATAACTCAGGTGCTTGAGATTAGCAGCAATTCATTTCCTGAGTCTGCCTCTTTTTCTTGGTCAGGTCTCTGCAGTCTACAGTCTAGCTGGTCTTGGAGTGGCAGGGCCTCTGATTGTCACAGTCAGGGCTGATTCTGAGTGTCAGTCCCCAGGAGGGCTGGGTCTTCAGTAGCCTAGCTGGGTTTTAGGGCTATCGGTGTTCTGGGACCTGCAGGGTGTCCCCTCCAACTCCTTGTGGAGCTTCCTGCCTGTGATGGGCACCTGACACCCCTACAGGGCAGCCTGAAACCTCATTGTTTCCTGTGATGACTGGCCCTGGCCCCTTAGCTCCTGGAGGAGGCATCCCCCTACCACCAACAGTGCCCGGGTTCTGCCAACACTGCCCAGTTTCCCTTGGCGAGAGCCAATCCTCCAAGCCGACCAGCTCTCCAAGGAGTCCTTTAAGCCACCTTTGTGATGTGCCTCTCCCTGTGCATCTGCGGCCTTTGTTCCCGGCAATGGCAGGTCAGTTGCCCCAGCTACAAGTTCCCAGCTTGCTGTTTGGAGTTTCCTCGGGAGCCTGGGTGCCTGTGTGGGTGTGCAGGGCTGGGCCTCCCCCGTCAAAGCGGCTTCAAGCTGCTGTTTCCCAGGTGGCCCAGCAGCACTGTTTTTGGCCCTCTCGCCACTGCCACCCTGGTTGGTGCACTTCTCTGATCCCCTGCTCCTGCTCCCCTGCTCCTGCTCGCACGACTCTTCTCCTCTGCCTCTAGCCCAGCGAGAAGCTTCCTCTCCCTGTTGCCGGAGTGAGTCTCTCACATAGTCCCTCCCCTGCAAGAGTTCAATTCCTGGTTCCCTCTGGCATTTGTCCTTGCTGCCCACACTTCACTGTTCAGATTTCTCGTCTCCAGGGAGCCTGGGGCTGGCTTCAGTTAAAGGCGCCCCTCTAGGTAGAGCCACCCCTGCCCAGAGCCGACCAGTCAGTCAGGAACTGCCTCACCTACTCTCCTGCCCGTCTCCGCTGCCTCTGGGCTGTGTTCCCCTGTGTCCAGATGCTGACCGCTCCAATTCTTAGGGACCTGAAGACGTCTTGCACTCCCTATCCTGACCTCCAGCTGCTCTGGTACTCGAGAACACCATCAGCACTGCTCTCTACTCTGTCACCATCTTTGATTCTACCATTGGGTTTTCTACATTGACATTTTCCTGAACTACTGCTGGTTTGGATAGCAGGATATATTAACTTCCTAGTGCTGCAAAATAAATAGGTTCATTGTCCTATCATTCTGGCTGTGTAATAAATTTGTTAGAAAGTGTGCATGTAGGTCATACCCCTTCCCTTCAGACTGTATAATATAATATTAATGCGGTATGGTAGTTGTTTGCAGAAATATGGTGAAGAAGCCATAAAAAGTGATTGGTAACCTTATTACCAAAGCAGCTAAAAATGACAGGGTCAAATGGGGAGACTGGTAGGGATAGTGGTAAGGGCATGGTGAAAACAAAATAAATGTGAGGTCTGACATACATGCCCATGAAATATGGGGATGTGGAACGTTAAACCTGACAATGGGCATTTATTAATAACAAAGATAATTTGTGAAAACAGTTGTGGCAATCAGAATTTCCTAAATGTCAGCTCAAGTTAAGAAAAGCACCAAAGGGCATTTAAAAAATAGTAAAGGGAAAGGGGCTTAGATGTATAACAGGAGATTTGACTTTGGATGGTGAACACACAATACTATATATATATATATATATATATATATATATATATATATATATGATATATTGCAGAATTGTATGCTTGAAACCTATATAATTGTATTAATCAATGTTACCCAAAAAATGTAATTTAAAATATTTGAAATTTCTGTTTTTAAAATGATATTTGAAATAAACATGCATGAATGTCCTTCTCTTCCTTCCTACTTTAAGTGACAGAAAAATGGTCTTCCAGTAAAGAATGATTGGAGGTTAACTGTGATCGTTCTGCAGCTTGGGTGCTGGTGGCTGAGCAGCCTCAAACAGTGGGGTCAACTGTTATTGCTCACTGCATTAAAGTCAGTGGGAACTGTAGAGGAGTTATACTTTTCTTTGCCAAAACTTGCATCATGCTTATAAATTTCAGCCTCAATTTTCTTATGTGGAAGGGTGATGGAGCCCCTCTAAATCTACCTGCCTACAAACACATGTTTTTCTTCTTACTATTCTTCTCTTACTTTTCTTTTTCTTTCTTTCTTTCTTTTTTTTTTTTTTTTTAAGATTTTATTTATTATTTTTAGAGAGAGGGGTAGGGAGAGAAGCAGAGGGAGAGAGACATCAATGTATGGTTGCCTTTCACCTGCCTCCAGCTATGGACCTGGCTGGAGACCTGGCTTGCAACCTGGTTATGTGCCCTGGCTGGGGAATTGACCTTCAGGTTAGCAGGCCAGTGCCTTATCCACTGTGCCACCAGCCAGGGCTCTTCTCTCACTTTTCTACTTTCAACAATTTTCTCCTCTAGGTTTTCCTTCATATTGATACCATGGGTACAGATTGGATGTAAAAGATAGGTGACACCACCTTGGGACATGAAAAGAAAAACAGCTTCAACAAATAGATACACAGTGCTGAAGGTCAGGTTTTAGGTTTCATAGGTCACAATTATTTTAAAAATAACAGCAGCATGTTGTTCACAGAAGTGGTGGTTATACTGTTGGCATTGTAGCATGAATTAAGGTAAGGTACCAAATTGTACTCTTCACCACCGTACACAATACAAAAACTACCAAATCAAAATGTCCTTGATGATGCAATACAATTGTTAATTTACATATTTTAATGCTTGAATACTTTTAAAAATATTCTCTGTGATGAAACAGGAGAAATGCTTAAAGCCCTTTGGTGCATAACTGAAGTATAACAGTTGTCTCAAAGAAAAAGGACTTGTGTAAATGGGTTGCTAGCTGAAGCTGCTGTTTTTGTTTTTGTTTTTTCTTTTCATGAAAAATAGTAGACAATTTCTTGAAGATAAACTTGCCACTTTAAGAAAAACAACTGCAGTCCTGGCTGGTAGCACAGTGGTTAAGGCGCCAGCCTGCGAACCCAAAGGTCACAGGTTCGATTCCCCAGCCAGGGCACATAACCAGTTTGCAAACCAGGTCTTCAGCCAGGTCCGTGGCTGGAGGCAGGTTAAAGGCAACCATACATTGATGTTTCTCTCCCTCTCTGCCTCTTTCCCTCCCCCTCTTTCTAAAAATAATGAAATAAAATCTTTAAAAAGTAAAAATAAAAATAAAATAAATTAATTAATTAAGAAAAGAAAAAAGAAAAACTACTGCAATACTTACTAACAACAAAATTTGAGCTTTGATCCAAAAGTTAGGATTTTGTAAAATGTGTATTTGCCACAACAAGCTAGATAGCTTCCCAATACTTAAAATGTTTTCAGGTGAGATTTGAAGGTAATAGAAACAAATATAATTTTTATATTGTTTAATGAAATATGTTAACATTAACTTAGTAAATCCATATTTCCCAAATGACCAATGCATGATGCTACAAAACCACAAATCATGAAATGATGATTTAAAGCATCAATTAGATCAATGTATTTTAATCTAACAGGAAATAAACTTGTATCAATATAATTTCAGATACTATATTAGTTGCAGATTCTGCATCTAATCATTTAAGAAACCACCATATATCAAGTTTTCATATAACATCAAAGAATAAGCACAATTATCTAAAGGCTATTAAAACATTCCTTGGTTCCAGCTACATATCTGTGTGAGTCTGGATTCTCTTTATATATGGCAACCAAAACAACATATCACAATATACTGAATAGAGAAGCATATGTAAGATTCCAGCTATTTTCTATTAAGCCAGACATAAGAGGTTTGCAAAAATATAAAAGACTACCTCTCTTTGCTATTTTTTGTTTCATAAAATATAATTATTTTTAATAATACATTATTTTTATTAGCATGATATGGGTTTCTTATTGTTACATTAGCTGAATTAATGATTTTTAAACATATCAAGTCACTAATTTAGTATATATTGATAGATATTACCAACATAAAATAATTCCTTGGTGCTTTTGATAATTTTTAAGACAGTAAAGGGGACAAAATTGAAAACCATTGGATTAAATTAATAAAAAATGAAATTCAAACCTTGATTTTCTCTTATTTTCATTTATCACCTGAATAAAATATTTAAGTGAACCTAATTTTCCAGTTTTAAACTTTTAATAATAAATAATAAAAATAATAAATGTTCATTGGGCACTTATTTTGTGCCAGCTCTTAACAAACAACCTTGTTTACATTTATGGTGCATAATTCCTATAGACTGAATGATTTCCACTCCCCTGAAAATTTTTTTTTTTATATGTTAATCCTTAACCCCAATGGCATTAGGAGGTGGAGGCTTTGGGAGGTGATTAGGTCAGAAGGGTGGAGTACTCATGAATAGGATTAGTGTCCTTACAAAATGGACCCAGAGAATTCACTCACTCCTTTTCTTTACATGAGGACACAGTGAGAAGACAGCAGGTTTTCAACAGATGCCAAATCTGTTGGCACATTGATCTTAGATTTTTCAATCTCCAAGACTATTAAAAATAAATTTCTGCTATTTATAAACAAAGCTAATGAAATTTTTGTTACAGGAGCCTGAGTGCACTAAGTCAGTGGTTCCCACAATTATTTTTTCTATGCCCATTGTACAAAGAATAGGCCTATAGCTTATGAAATATAAATAACTTGAGCGAGTTCACAGCTGGCCAGTAGTGCCTCCAGTTCTGAAAATGACAGGCCTACCTGGTGCCCAGGACTCTCTAGCCACTAAGTCGCATGGACAGCCTTCCAATGGCTGGCATACACCAACGTTCATCACGTTCCAGCACTGTGTTAAAAGCTCATTGCATTTTATCTCATGTAATCCCATTTTTAAAGAATGAGGTAGTTATTTTACATCACTTTTTTCAGATCAGGAAACTAAAGCTGTGAAAGGCTAAGTGATCTAGTCATGAAGAACATAGCCACAAAGAACACAGGAATAATTTGAATGTTTTGTATTTTTGTACTTAAGTATAGAGATTTGAGTTCATATTGTTCCTCAGTTCGTGGTACACTAATTCTCGGTTTAACAAGACTCCTCTTCTGCTTTAATTCATTATTTTCTTGACATTTTTCTATCCCCCACTGCCATTAATCTCTCTGTAAAGCCACCATTTTAATATTTTATATAGCTCCTTGGATACATATGTTTCCTCAAAAAAAAGTTTTTTGATGTATGTTTTTATCTTTTTATTTTTTTAAAGATTTTATTAATTATTTTTAGAGAGAGGGCAGGGAGGGAGGAAGAAAGGGAGAGAAACATCAATGTATGGTTGCCTTTTACCTGCCTGCATCTGGGGACCTGGCTGGAGACCTGGCTTACAACCTGGTTATGTGCCCTGGCTGGGAATTGAACTGGCTACTCTTGGGGTCACAGGCCAGCACCAATCTACTGAGCCACACCAGCCAGGGCTTGAAGTATCTTTTTAATTTATCTAAACATTATTGTGATGTGTGTGTGTGTGTGTGTGTGTGTGTGTGTGTGTGTGTGTGTGAAATCCCACACTGTTTTCAAGATTATAAGGCTTAAGTAATTTATCGCTACTGATTGCTGCACAGCATATTTGTCAACTGCTCTTTGTCTTTAGATTTCTTCAAATCACTGTTCTTACATCATAAACAACCCTGTATATTACATATTATAACTCCAGGTTTTTGAAGTTTTATTTTCAGGAAAAAAATTTATGAATCATAAGACACACATTATCAATTTTATTAAGTACTGCTAAAGAGTTTTCCACAATGACTATCAAAATATGGACTCCTACCAGTGGAGCATAAGAATTAACATTTTCCTCATATCTCCACAATACTTGGTATTGTAAACATTCTAATTTTTTGCCAATGTGATGGATGTAATGTTTTATTTTTGTCTTACCTTGTGCTTTGCTAATTATTAAACACATCTTCATTCATTTGCTAGCCACTTGGATTTCTCCTTTTTTATGTTGTCTGTATTTAAATTGTTCCCATTTCTCTATAAAGTTTTCTATTTTTATTATTGATTTTCAAGTGTTACTTTTATATTGAAAAATTAGTTATTTATGTATTTAACATTTTTCTTAGGCTATTACACATTTGTTACCTTTGTCTAATATTCCTTCCTTGAAAAATAATCTTTCCTCTAAGTGTACTGGAATTCAGCAAATTTTTATGATAAAAAATTTATAATTTGGGGATCTGGGTTACAAATTTTAATCCCCCCAAAAAAACATAAAAAGAATCTTCTGCATTTTCATTTTCTTCCACTGTTTTTGTATTTTGTCTTTCACATTTAATTCACCCAGATTTCACTATATGATGAGTTCTTTCTCTTCATAAAGTAAGTTGTTTTCCTAAGAATGCTCACTAAGCAGCTGAGTAGTATTACATTAGGTATATGTCCCATAGTTGTTTTACGCACTCATCTACTGATAGACACTTAGGTACTTCCATATCTTGATGATGTCAATACCGCTGCAATGAATATAGGGACACTTATGTTTTTTCAAATGAGTGTTTTGGTTTCTTTCAGATATATTCCCAGATGTGGGATCTCTGGGTCAAAAAGCAGATCCATTTTTAACTTTTTGAGTTATCTCCATACTGCTTTCCATAGTGTAAAATTATGCTTGGTGAAATTAGCCAGAGAAAGACAAATACCATATGATTTTACCCATATGCAGAATCTAATGAAAAAAATGAACTAACAAGGAAAATGGGGATAGACTCAGAGATGGACTGAAGGATGATAGCTAGTGGTAGGGGGAGGTGAGGGAATGGAGGAATTGAGCAAAAAGGAAAAAGGACTCATGGATATTGACAACAGTGTGATGATTGCTTGGAGGAGGGGCATATAAAGTAACTAAATGGTAATGGAAAAATACAGTAAAGATTAAGTAAAAAAATAATTTTCATTAACCAATTCATACTTTATGCTCATTACTTTTATGCCAGTTGCCATATATAGTAGGTCCTCTAATTTATTGCATGCATTCTATTTATTTTTATGCCAATAGCAGTTTCATTATTAGTCATTTTGATGTTTTAATATTTCTTAATAAGTTGTAGAATTTGAATGTTTTTGTTTTTGTTTATTTCCTTTAGGTTGGTTTCTAGTTTCAAACCACTGTGATCTGAAGAGATGCTTGGTATGATTTCAATTTTCTATGTTGAGGCTTGTTTTGTGTCCTACCATGTGATCTATCTTTGAGAATGTTCTATGTGCATTTGAAAAGAATGTGCATTTTCCTTCTTTGGGGTGAAAACTTCTGTATATATCAGTTAAATCAATTTCATCTAGAGTGTTGTTCAATGTCACAGTATCTTAATGGAACATCTGTCCATTAATGATAATGGGGTGTTAAAATGCCTTACTATGAGTGTGTTGCTGTCAATATCATTCTTGAAGTCTTCCAAGATTTTCCTTATAAATATATGGGTGTTCCTATATTGGGTGCATATGTGTTGACAAGGGTTATATCTTCTTGATGGATTATTCACTTAAGTATTATGAAATGTCCTTCTTAGTCTCTTTTTATGGCCTTCACTGTAAAATCTATTTTGTCTGATATAATTATTGCTACCACAGCTTTTTATTTATTTATTTTTTGCTTGAAATATTTTTTTCCATCCCTCCACTTTCAATCTGTGTAGATCTTTTGTTCTTAGATGGGTCTCTAGTAGACAGCATATATGTGGGTCATGTTTTCTTACCCATTCAGCTACTCTATGTCATGTCTTTTGTTTGGTGAATTTAACCCTTTTTACACTTAAGGTTATTACTGATATGTCCTTATTCATTGTCATTTTCTTCCTTTGTACCTGTGTTCCTCTCAGTCTCTGTTTCTTCATTTTTAAAAAGCTGACACCTTAGCATCTCTTGCAATGCTGGTTTGGTGGAGATGTTTCCCTATAGCCTTCTTTTGTCTGGGAAACTCCTTATTTCACCTTCCATTTTGAATGAGAGCCTTGCTGGATAGAGTACTCTTGGTTGTAGGCCTTTGTTTTTTATTGCTTGAAATATTTTCTGCCATTCCCTTATCACTTACAGTATTTCGTTTGAAAAATCAGCTGATAACTTTATCGGAGTTCCCTTGTATCTTACTGGCTGTTACTCTCTCGCTGCTTTTAGGATTCTCTCTTTGTCTTTGAAATTTACCATCTTAATTATAATGTGTCTGGAAGTGGGCCTGTTTATGTTCATCTTCATTGGGTCCCTCTGTGCTTTCTGAACTTGTATGACTTTTTCTTTAATCAAGTTAGGGAAGCTTTCTGTTATTACTTTGTCAATCAGATTTTCTATCCCTTGCTTCTCTTCTACTTCTGGTATCCCTCTGATACAGATATTCATTGCCTTTCATATTTTCCTGTAGTTCTCTTAAAACCTCTTCATTCTTTTTCAGTCTTTTTCTTTTTTTCTTTCTTTCTTTCTTTTTTTTTTTTTTTTTTTTTTTTTTTTTTTTTTTTTTTTTTTTTTTTTTTTTTTTTTTTTTTTTTTTTTTTTTTTTTTTTTTTTTTTTTTTTTTTTT
>PVIW01011604.1:0-16585 GCA_004026585.1 Noctilio leporinus | reverse complement strand
TTGATGTATACAGAGTCTTTTACCCGAAAGAAGCAAAATACACATTCTTTTCAAATGCACATGGATCAGTCTCTAAGATAGACCACATGGTAGGTCACAAGACAAGCCTCCACAAATACAGGAAAATTGAAATCATACAAAGTATCTTCTCAGATCACAATGGCTTGAAACTAGAAACCAATCTCAAGGGGATAAAAACAAAAATACAGTAACTTATGGAGACTGAATAACATGCTTTTAAGCAATGAAGGGGTTAACAATGAGATCAAAGATGTTCCTGGAAACAAATGGCAATGAACATACAACAGCCCAAAACCTATGGGATACAGCAAAGGCAGTTCTCAGGGGGAAATTTATAGCAATACAGGCCTTCAAAACAAGGTTACAAGAAGTTTATAAAAATGACCTAACCACAAAGCTGCAAGAACTAGGGGAGCAACAACAATCAAAGCCCAGAGCAAGTAGAAGGAAGGAAATAATCAAAATCAGAGCAGAATGAAATAACTCAGAGATTCAAACTACAATTCAAAGAATCAACAGGTCCAGGAGCTGATTCTTTGAAAAAATAAACAAAATTGGCAAGCCCTTATCCAGACTCATCAAGAAAAAGAGAGAGAGGACCCAAATAAACAGAATGAGAACTGACAGAGGAGAAATTATAACTGATACCTCAGAAATACAAAAGATTGTAAGAAATTATTACAAACAACTATATGACAAGAAATGTGACAACCTGGGTGAAATGGACACATTTCTGGAAATGTATAATCTACCAAAACTGAACTCGGAAGAAGCAGAAAGTCTGAATAGGCCACTAACAACTAGTGAAATTGAAGAAGCAATCCAAAATCTCCCAAAGCACAAAAGCCCTGGACGAGATGGATACAGAGGTGAATTTTACCAAACATTTAAAGAAGAACTAATTCCTATCCTTCTCAACCTATACCAAAAAAATCCAGGAAGAGGGAAAACTCCCAAACTCTTTCTATGAAGCCAATATTATTCTAATCCCAAAACTAGGGCAAGACACAATTAAGAAAGAAAGCTATAGGCCAATATCTCTGATGAACATAGATGCTGAGATTCTCAACAAAATATTGGCCAACTAGATTCAGCAGTATATTACAAAGATCATACACCATGATCAAGTGGGCTTCATCCCAGGGATGCAAGGATGGTACAACATTCGTAAATCAATAAATATAATACACCACATCAACAAGTTGAAAGATAAATACCATATGATCATATCAATAGATGCTGAAAAAGCATTTGATAACGTACAGCAACCATTTATGATAAAAACCCTCAGCAAAATGGGAAAAGAGGGATCATACCTCAACATCATAAAGGCCATCTATGAGAAACCTGAAGTCAACATCGTACTTAAGGGGCAAAAACTGAAAATCTTTCACCCTAAGATCAGGAATGAGATACAGCTGTCTACTTTCTCCACTTCTATTCAACATTGTCTTGGAAGTTCTAGCTATAGCCATCAGAGAAGAAAAAAGAATCAAAGGTATCCAAATTGGAAAGGAGGAAGTCAAACTGTCATTATTTGCAGATGATATGACAGTGTACATACAAAACCTGATAGGCTCCACCAAAAACTTACTCGACCTAATAAGCAAATTTAGCAAAATAGCTAGGTATAAAGTCAAAAGCATTTTTGTATACCAATAATGAGACAACAGAAATAGAAGTGAAAAAACAAATCCCATTTACCATAGCAACAAGGAAAATAAGGTACCTAGGAATAATCTTAACTAAGGAGGTTAAAGACCTGTACTCAGAAAACTACAGAACAATGAGGAAAGAAATCAAGGAAGATACAAATAAATGGAAGCATGTACCATGTTCATGGAGGGGAAGAATTAACATCATTAAAATGTCCATACTACCCAAAGCAATCTACAGATTCAATGCAATCCCAATGAAAATACCAATGACAGACTTCACAGAAATAGAAAAAATACTTCAAAAACTTATATGGAGCCAAAAAGGCCCACGAATAGCCACCACAATCTTGAGAAAGAAGAACAAGGTAGGAGGAATCACAATACAGGACTTTAAACAATACTACAAGGCAACTGTCATCAAAACAGCCTTGTACTGGCATAAGAATAGACATATAAATCAATGGAACAGAATAGAGAGCCCAGGAATTAACCCAGAACTCTAAGGTCAACTAATATTTGACAAAGAGGGAAGGAACATCAAATGGAATAAAAATAGTCACTTCTACAAATGGTGTTGGGAGAACTGGACAGCAACATGCAAAAAGATAAAACTAGACCACCAACTTACACCATACACTAGAATAAACTCATGATGGATAAAGAATTTAAACATAAGCAGTGCCACCATAAAGGTCCTGGAGAAAAATATAGGCAGTAAACTTTTGGATATCCTACACAGAAATATGTTTACTTCACCAAGGGCAAAGGAAATCAAAGAACAAATCAACAAATCAACAAATGGGATTATATCAAATTGAAAAGTTTCTGTTCAGCTAAGGAAAACACCAGCTAAATTCAAAGGGAATCAACTGTATGGGAAAACCTTTTTTGCCAATGATACCTCAGACAAGGTTTTGATCTCCAAAATAAATAAAGAACTAATGTGACTCAACACTAGGGAGACATACAGCCCAATTAAAATATGGGCAACGGTCCTGAACAGACAACTCACTTAGGAAGATATACAAAGGGCCCAGAGGCATAGGAAAGAATGCTCAGCATCACTAGTCATTGGAGAGATGCAAAGTAAGACCACAATAAGATACCACCTCACGCCTGTCAGAATGGCAATCATCAACCATGCACTGTTGGTGGGAATGCAGACTGGTGCAGCCACTGTGGAAAACAGTATGGTGTTTCCTTAAAAAACTAGAAATACGCCCTGGCTGGTGGCTCAGTGCACAGGCACTGGCCTGTGAACACAGAGGTCACTGGTTCGATTCCCCAGCCAGGGCACATAACCAGGTTGCAAGCCAGGTCTCCAGCCAGGTCTGTAGCTGGAGGCAGGTGAAAGGCAACCTTACATTGATGTTTCCCTCCCTCTCTGCCTCTCTCCCTTCCCCTCTTCTGGAAATAATAAAACCTTTAATAAATAGATAGATTAAAAAAAAAAAACTACAAATGGAACTGCCTTTTGATCCAGTGATTCCACTATTTGGACTATACCCAAAGAACACTGAAACAGCAATTCTTAAGAACCTACGTACACCTATGTTCATAGCAGCACTATTTACAATAGCCAAGTGATAGAAACAGCCTAAGTGCCCATCAGTGGATGATTGGATCAAAAAACTTTGATACATTTACACAATGGAATACTACACAGCAGAAAGAAAGAAGGAACTGGTACACTTTGAAACAACATGGATGGAACTGGAGAGTATTATGCTTAGTGAAATAAGCCAGTCAGTGAAGGTTAAATACCGTATTATCTCACCCATTACAGGACAATAATTAACAAAACCAACAACAAGCAAAACAGAACCAAATATATGAATACAGTGAATAGGCCTTCAGTTGTTAGAGGGAAGGGGTTGGGTAGAGGGGGGAGGAAGAGGCAAGGAAGGGGAGCAGTTTAGACAAGAACTTAGTATAAAGGAACCATGTGCATGGACAACGGATGGGATTGACTTTAGGGGGTATGGGTGGGTGGGGAGGGGGACAGAGGGGAGCAAAAGGGGGATGGATGTAATACAACAACAATAAAATTAAAAGAAAAAAAAGAAAATAATTGTTTTAAAAAAGGTCACCTTTGAAATATTGAGCACATTTTCATGAATTTTCCTTATCCATGTACATCATCATGTTTTCAACCTTAGCTTTAGCAGCCTCTTGATTGGAATGTGGTTGTTTACTCACTTCTCTCTTACAAATACTGCATACATAATAGTCTAAAGGATTTGCACCTGGTGAACTAGGCAGCCAGATGTCCTTTGACCAGAATTCATGAACATTGACTTTGGGACATTCTTGCATATTTTTGACATTATGTTCTGGTGCACCACCTTGTTGGAAGATCAGATGATGTCCATTTGTGACTTGTTTCATCCACAATACAACTGATTCTTTCAAAATGTCAAGTTAAACATCAGCAGTCACCTTCAAGCCTCTGGAAAATAATGTGGGGTCATGGTATCTCCTTCATTACTAACAACACCTAACACCATCACTGTAGCAGGAAATTTCATTTTCAAAACAATTGGAACTTCATTAAGATTCTCACTGAGCCACCTGCTGTATCTTCTGTTGACTATTTGGTCCTGCTGAAAATTCTTTGCATTGGAGAAGAAAATCAGAGGTTTTTTGCTCTTTGGAATGTGTCAATGTTATTAGCAGTTCCCTTGCTTTTTCAAAGTGCCTTTCCTTTGTCTGCTGTGTCATAAACTGGCCTCTTCTAAGAACATATTATCTGTATGTGATACCTTCATCACTAATCTTGCCAACCGTTACATCCGACATTGCAGTTCTCTTGTTTCAGAGCACATTGACTTTCCTAGATCTTCATTGATGATCTCCTGGATTCTGTGTACAATATCTGGATCTGTGTGATCCTTGTGTACCCTATGTGTTTTCATTGTTGGTGTGGCAACATCAGAATCAGCATCATACACCTTCTTCACATTGTCGACTGTACATAAAGGGATGTTATTAAAGTCCACAATTTTCTTAGCAGTTCTCCCTGCATGCAGTCCAGACAGTTGCTCCCCGAATTTAATACTTTATATCTGAAACAATGATGTTAAATTATAACCTTAGAAGCCTAGTTTTTCAAAATTAATAAGAAGCACATGAAATAAGGAGATGCAAAGTTATTGTCAATTTATTCCTCGAACTCCTTGCGATGTTTTAATCTGACAAATATGGTTCCAGAACTTGTTTTTTGGAAGATAAACCAAGAGTTGTTTGTGTGTCTGTGTATAAAATGTATTTACACAAATATTTTTGTTATATTATTTTTTTAAAGATTTTATTTATTATTTTTATAGAGAGGGGGAAAGAGAGAGGCAGAGAGGGAAAGAGACATCAATATGTGGATGCCTTTCACCTGCCTCCAGCTATGGACCTGGCTGGAGACCTGGCTTGCAATCTGATTATGTGGCCTGGCTGGGAATCGAATGTTGTCATATTATTTTTAAAAGGGGGAAATTAGAAAAAAGCTCCAAGGAAGTAGCATGGAAGAACCATGGACATGGACAACAAGTGGGATTGATTTTGGGGGGAAGTGGGTTGATGGGGAAGGGGACAGAGGGGAGGATAAAGGGAATGGATATAATACAACAATAATAAAATTTGAAAAAAAGAAGCTCCAACTCCAAAAATAGATTAATGAACTGAATACTAATTCACCTCTCTAATTGAGCATCTGTAACATCTGTGGTCGATGCTCTAAAAGGATATGCATTGATGTGGAGACATATTTTTAAATGTAAGTTACATTTATGTACACAATAGATAACAATTTTAATTTTTGCAAAACACCAAGAATTATACAGCACTTCTTTATTCATATGACTTTAGGAATTGTATGTTTCATTAACAAAAAAAAATCATGTGAAAAAAATGAGCATGAATTAAAAATTGTAATACCATCTTGTTACATAGGCAGAACAGAGTACTTGGTTTTGAAAGAATTTCTCCTTCATGTTTATATCAGCAAGTTTTTGGAAACTTCTAGAGATGCCTCCATGGATCCTGAGAAAATTCTTCTGCTGTTTTGTTTCCTAAAATGTGTTTTACTTCTTGAATATTAAAATATAAGACAAGTGTTACAATTAAGAGTGGAGAAAGATCTGTACTTTGATAATCTTTACATCTCTGAATCTTGAGGGAAGAGAACTTGAATATATTTTTATTAAGAACTCAGTTGGAATTTTCTGTTAGGATCGAAAACTATGAATTATGACAATTGAATAGGAATCAAAAACCTTGTTATTGGTTCTAAGTATCCCACTGCTCTAATTTTGCCTCTCTGCAAGGTGGAGGATGTGACTAATGTTGACTAAAAGGTTTGAAGATTTGTGGCAATCTGACTCTCCTACTTTTAGGTTCATGGTCAGATTGTAGGAAGCAGAGGGAACATGTACCCTAAAATTATCAGCCTTGAAAGCAGAAAATTATTTTGAAATGAGACAATGTACTTTAAGATTGTTTAAATGAATAGAAAAAATATCATATTTTCAAAGTTAGGACCAATCTAAACCCGTACACATATCCGGATCCACAGAAGCCATTCAAATGTTTCTGACATAGATTTGGTTGAAGATGGGAACCTACACTTCAGCAATAGCAAATAGCATTTGGGCACTCACTGATTTGAGATTAAGTTGCACTTAAAATGGACGCTTTACCTCTCAGCTATCAGAATAGTGCAGCCAACAAATTTGTCTGTGAGAGGGAAGCAGAGGAAATGTATTGGGTCATTTGAAATTAAATCCCTTGCAGCTGACCCATGAGAGGTGCTGATGTCTTCCAGATGGCGCCTTGTCCAGTTCCCATTGGCCAGATGTTTGGGCCTGTCCAGCAGCATTGTTTTGTATGTAGAGTGGGGAACCATGGAAATAACATCAGGATTGACCAAGGTCTTACCATTGAAATACGAAAATTCCAGTCAGAGGTGTGGTCTATAGCTTGAGGCATATTTAGGGAACTGACTGGCTTCAAACCCCAGCTCTATCGCATCAGAGTCCTGTGCCTTTGGGCAAATTACTTAAACTCTCTGAGAATTAATTAACTCATTTGTAAATTGGGGGAAATAAGAATACTGCTTCATAGCAGTGTTGTGAGCAATACAAGAGATGATTTATGTTACAGGCTGACTCAATAACAATAAATGCCAGCCACTTATAATTATGAATAACATTATCATGATCTTTCTACAAATATTGATCGAGCACCTGTTACTTGTCTAGGACTTCATTAGGTGCTGAAAATTAAAAAACAAACAAACAACTCAGAACATTATCTCAGCCTGCTGGAAAGAAAGTCATTTATCATTTATGAGAGACAGTTGAATGAATAAGTAATTTCCCAGAGTAAATAAGCAATTGCCTAAAGCTGATAGGGATATGAACACAGTGTGTCAGGAGAAGACTGAGGAGAGTGACATTTACACACACACACACACACATCATTGCTGCCTCTGGCCTTATGTCTGATAATGCTGTTGTTTAAGTTTAACACAGTCGCGTAAGATACATGTTTTCCTTCACTTAATAAGTAAGATGGTAAGGCAAAAATAATGTGCCTATGTTTGCATAGTTAAAAATGGCAAAGTTTAGTTCATCTTACTTGTCTTCTCCATAATCCACCAGGCTGCCTTCTAAATACCATAAGTGCCTGAGTGGCAGAAAGTGGCAAAGAAGGGTCAGAAAATGTTTCACAAGCAATGTAAAACTTTTGGTTATAGATGAATAAATAAGAGTTCTCTATATGGGTAAAGTGCAGGAGAACACCAGGCAATGGAAATTTCATACATTAAAAGTATAAATAGCCCTGGCTGGTAGCACAGTGGGTAAGGCGCCGGCCTGCGTACACAAAGGTCGCAGGTTCGATTCCCCAGCCAGACCACATAACAAGGTTTCAAACCAGGTCTCCAGTCAGATCTGTGGCTGGAGTCAGGTAAAAGGCAACCATACATTGATGTCTCTCTCCCTCTCTGCTTCTCTCCCTTCCCATCTTTCTAGAAATAATGAAATAAAATCTTTAAAAAAAAGTATAACTATATAAAATAAAGTATCCAGAAGACTACAGTTCTATTAGGCCTAGAGAATGGGCTCTGTGTATGCAGGTGGCAGACTGCGAAGAGCCAGCAGAAATGAGTAATAAGACTGGGAAAATCAGTTGGGAATATGTCACAAAAGAACATCGTAGGTCCTAAGGAAGTTTGGGTTTAATTCTTAGGATATATACCTTTCATCTAGTTATCTCCTCTATCTAGCATAAGCCATGGGCAGACATAAAAAGAGATGAGCTGTAATTAGAGAGAATGCTCAAAAGTTTGAAGATCTTTAATACTTCCAATTGCCCCAAAGGCAAAGAAAAGTGCTCTAGTCTGTGGATTTGAATGCAATTCTTTCAAAAATGAAGTCAATTCCACAAATAGTTTCTGAACACTTACTACATGACATATATGGGTTTAAGTGTATGGAAAGAACAAATTTCTGTCTTTGTAGGTCTCATATTTTAGTTGAAAAACAGAGATTCAATGTCATAAGTAAGTAAATCATATAGGATGGTGATAAGGGCACAGAAAAAAATAGAGCAGAGTAAGTGGACTATGTAGGGCCAGGTGGAGGCAGCTCTTTTAGTCTTAATTGGAGTTGTTGTATAGGGGTGACCTCCCTGAGAAGGAGAAATAGGAGCAAAATTTGAAGGATATCAGAGAATGAGGAATATCTGGGAAAAAGCAGTTTTAGGCAGAGAACAACCTGTGTAAGGCTTGAGGCAAGAACATGCCTGATGTGTTTGATCACCAGAAAGGAAGTGAGTATGGCTGGAACAGAATGAATGAGGAAAAGAAGGGAATGACATGGGGTCAGAGAGGTGCCTCTGAGTTAAATGGAGAAGGCAAATGAGTGGCATGATCTGACTTAGGTTTGAAAAGACCCCCCTCTGGGTGTTGTGATCATAATAGACATAAACATTTAAATCAGGAGCAGCTGGATGCCCCAAAGTTGGTTCCTAAAAGTCTAAATCAATGGTTATTAAACTTTATGAATATTATCTATGGTAATAAATACATTCTATATAATGACTGGTATAAATGTACACACCTAAATTACTAATCAAATTTATATAATTATACTAGTTACTCATTCCATATAAGATGATCTGATGTTTTCTATTATAGTTTAATTTCTTCCATTTCTTTTATAATGCTCTGTCACTCAATAAATTACTTTTATGAGTGTGCCAGTTACAAGCTGTAGTTTTAAAAACACTTGAAAAATATTTGTACAAAATGTATCATGTATTTCAATATAGTTAGAAGTAATCAGTGTATAATACCTTGGGTAAGGCTGAGGTCTATTACTTTTAATAATATTTGATAATTATCAAATAATAGAAATAATATTAAAGTTAAGTCTGGTATTCTTTTGATGGTGACAGCTGATGACATTATTTGCCTCAGGTAACTCACAGAGGTACATATATACATACACAGATGTATATACCCAAACCAGGTATCAAACTATGAGATTAGATAAACTGATGTTGAGCATTAAGCAGAAAATAGAATAATATAGTATTAAAGCACATGAGAAATCATGTGTGTAAATAGACTGGGTTAAAAGTTGAATTAAATAATGAAATTTTAACCCTGACCAGGTAGCTCAGTTGGTTGGAACATTGTCCTATACACCAAAGGGTTGCAGGTTTGATTGCTGGTGGAGGTACATATGGGATGCAACTGATTGATGTTTTTTTGTCTCTCTCTAAAATGAATAAATATATACTTGAGTGAGGATTTAGTTTTTTAAAAATAATCTTTTTTTTTTTTTACTTTTCCAACCAAGTTGTAGATGCAGTTTTCCTTTCTCTCTCTCTTTTTTGTTTCTTGTATCAGAAAAGGAACATTTTAAATGACAGATGACATTTTTTTGTAGCCTTAGAGCCTGTCTATTGCACTGGACACTACACACAAAGCTGTGCTACTGGATACAGTTAGGCAACAGGAAAAGTTGTTCCTTACAGGCTGGACCTGTAATCAGTCACTTTTAAATTTATCCTAGGAGTACATCATTTATGTAACACTGAGTGACCCTTTTCCAGGCTCTTAGCCACCCTTTGAACCTTTGCCCATGTATATTATCAACCTTCAGTTGATATGCTGAAATATTTGGATGCAGAGTTTATAGCAAGGACTAAAGCTGGGAGTGTCAAAACATGACAAGAAAGGCTTTTTCTTCTTTGATTTCTGGCAGGAATCAGAGTAGAAGTGATGGAAGGCTTGGGAAAAAGCCCAATCCTGTCAGTGATTCTAGCCAACTTGGCCGACTCCATGGGTTTAGAGGGTTCAGATGAGCTTTGTGTCCATAAACCTTTGAACACTTGTTGAGGAACAAATTTTACTGTCTGAGCTTTTCTGACGCTTAACATATCTAATTGCTCTGTACCTGAACACCTAGCTTCAACTACATCCCCGCTCCAACCCTCATCCACACATAAAGGCATTGAGCTCCATTTGGGTGTGCCAAACCTAAATTTACAGAAGATGGCAAGAAAGTTGATAGAGTACAGGGTTCTATCTTGCTTGAATTGAAATTGTTATTATTTTCTCTGCATCACGGCTACCTGCAAAAACATCTGCAAGCTATTGTTTGTCTGATTTTGTTTTGTTGTGTGTGTTTTTATAGCTATAAGAGCTATGCCAATTAAAAATGGCCTCTGGCCCTGGCTGGTGACTCAGTGGATAGGTGCCAGCTTGCGAACCCAAAGGTCGCTAGTTCGATTCCCAGCCAGGGCATATAACCAGGTTGTAAGCCAGGTCTCCAGCCAGGTCTGTAGCTGGAAGCAGGTGAAAGGCACCCATACATTGATGTTTCACTTGCTCTCTGCCTCTCTCGCTTCCCTTCTCTCTGAAAATAATAAATAAAAATCTTACAAAAAAAAAAAAGTAAATGGCATCTATATGACATACTCTTTTGACTGCAAATATTTCTTTTTACCTAGAAGATTTAGGCTAATTTTTATTATTTCTCCAATGGATGGAATTATTTATTGATTTATATTTTATAAGTATGTGTATTTGCATGTGTAAAACAACTTATGATCTACATACAGTCTAAAGCTACTTAGTAGTTAAAATTTTTTGCTTCAATTGTTTTCAATATCTATATTTTAATTTGTCCTAGGCACATCTTTAATAAAAAGATTTCCCAGATACACCATGATATATGGCAGAATGTAACACTGAGTGAAGTAGATGATATTCTAAGAAGATAGATAAGTTTTTTTTTCCTAAATTCATTGTTTTTACATTATGCAGATCTCAGATATTGATCCTAGAGCTTTCTAGAGGTCTGTCCAAATTGCCTTAACTTAGACCTCCAATGCACACATTTCCTTGAGAGCACTTATATTGAATTTATATTTTCAACTTTTATGTCCCTGATATTACTGTGCCCAAAATGCTGGCTTAGGATCAGGAATATGTCTTACATATTCTTGCCACATTTTCTGAATAAATTCAGGGTTCTAGTTGTAGCTGCATATTCTCTGAACAGTAAACATATTTCAGAAAGACCATGTCTGAGAGCCAGAGAATAACGTCCAATATCTATGAGGCCTCTGGGTTTGTGGATTCCCTAGCTTGATTAGAAGGGCAATTGGCTTCTAGTTTATACCACATCACAAATGTACAATTAGGTCACCAGAAGTGTTCCCTTATGGATGAAAGCACAAATCATTTATTAGAGAGGAAAAATGGAGAAGGTGAACAGCTGACTGATGCTTCTTTGTCCTCTGTATCCAAGATCTATTCCTCTAGTTCAATGTAGTATTGAACTTCACATCTGAAATATCAATAATGTGAAAAGTTTATTGGAACACCTGGCATATATGTAATAGGCTTCAAACACCAAACATAAATCAAACCAAAGAATAAGATATACAGTTCATTGCTATATATTTGCAAAGCTGATTTTTGTTTAGTTTTATTTTTTTTCTTTTCCACTCTATCATTGATTCAACAAAACTAGGCCTCCATTTTGATCCAACTATTCAGCATTTGTGTTGGTTTCTTGCTATTTCTGTTTTATATGAAAAAGCTTTTAAATGTTTTTGAATTTTGACAATACTTGTGATTGTATCAGTAGCAGTGCATGTATTTCCATTTTAATTTTAAATTAAATTTACCACATACAACAAAATTATCAAATAGTTTTTTAAATTAGAAGAACTTCTGTACTTTGGAATGAATTCCAGTGTACTTTATATATAAATAATTATCAAAAGTTTTCAAGTGCTTGTGACAGAAGTTTACATCTCTAAAGTTCCAAGAGTTATTTATATTATATCTCATGTATATTACTATTGTGCCACTGTATAAACAAAAATGTTAGTTCCCTGTGTTATAGAATATTGTATTTTAAAAGTTATACTTAATTTGATAAACTTAGAACCTTTTCTAGAAAGAGAATAATTTTAAAAACCACTGATTCATCAATAATTTATGAAACCTAAATTCTGTTTCTGCTCTCATTGAACTGACCAATCATATTTATAAATATGTCCTTGTAAAATGAAGATGACAAGGCTATTTAGAAGAAAAATTATGCTGGGATTCTTTTCAAGGAGCAGGAGTGTGTTTTCTCCAACTGTAGAGACTGATACAAAAATGAGATACAGCATGGTAATTACCTAGGGTTTAGTTTCCAGTGAGAGCTGGTAAGGATCTGGCTCAACACACACTAGCATTCAGTCATGCTAAGTTTCAAAAGCTTAGGTACACATAGCAGACTATATTAATGAAACATTTCCTAAACCCCTTGCTCTTAAAAAACAAGCTTTCTGTGGAGACATAGTGGGAAAAATCCTCTTCTATGATTTTTACCATTTTAAAATTAATTTGCTGTTGTAAATAGTAACAGAGAGTGAAAGGGATAAATTAAAGGAAACACTAAATATGCAAGCTACTTGTATTTTTAAGTATGTTTGATTGATTATGTTTTTAGAGTTGTCCCAATTTTTCCCCCTTTGTCCCTTTCCACCTAATACCCCTCTTCTTTCTAACAGTCCCTCCCCGCCACCTTAGTTCATGTCCATGGGTTATAAATGTAAGTTCTTTGGCTTCTCCCTTTCCTTTACTATTCTTGGCATACCCATAATTTGTTCCTACCAATTATGCTTCTTAATTGCTACATCTTTTCCCCATTTTCCCCCTTTCCCCTCCCAGCTGATAACTCTCCATTATCATCTCCATACTTATGATTCTATTCCTGTTCTGATTGGTTACTTAGTTTGTTTTTCTTTTTTATTTTTTTAGATTCAGTTGTTGATAATTGTGAGTTTGTTGTCATTTTAATGTTCATAGTTTAGATCTTCTTTTTCTTAAATAAGTCCCTTTAACATTTCATATAATAAGGGCTTGATGATGATGAACACCTTTAACTTCACCTTGTTTAGGAAGCATTTTATTTGCCCTTCGGTTCTAAATGATAGTTTTGCTGGATAGAAGAAATCTTAGTTGTAGGTCCTTGATTTTCATCACTTTGAATACTTCTTACTAGCCCCTTCTTGCCTGCAAAGTTTCTTTTGAGAAATCAGCTGATAGTCTTATTGAAACTCCTTTGTAGGTAACTCCACCTTTCTTGCTGGTTTTGGGATTCTCTCCTTATCTTTAACCTTTTCATTATGATGTGTCTTGGCATGGATCTCTTTGGGTTCAATTTGTTTGGGACTCTCTGTACTTCCTTGACTTTTACATCTATTTCCTTTGCCAATTTAGGGAAGTTTCTTTCATTATTTTTCAAGTAAGCTTTTGATTTCTTGCTCTTCCTTTTGTCCTTCTGGCACCCCTTGACTTAGGTGTTGGTACAATCCAGAGGTTCCCAAGCCTTTCCGGGTTTTTTTGTTTTGTTTGTTCATTTATTTTGTTTTGATTTCTTCTTTCTTCTTTCTCTTCTGGTTGAATAGTTATTTCTTCTTTTTGTTTCAAATATTTTATTTGATTCCTGGCTTCCTTTACTTAACTGTTGGTCCCCTGTAGATTTTTCTTTATTTCACTTTTTGTAATCTTCATCTCTTCTTTAATGTTGTTGCTGTACTCAATGAGTTATTTGAGCATCCTGAGCACCACTGTTTTGAACTTTGTAGGTGATAGGTTGGCTATCTCCATTTTGTTTAGTTGTTTTTCTGGGGTTTTGTTCTGTTCTTTAATTATGGCCATGGTTCTTTGTCTTCTCAATTTGGCAGCCTCCTTGTGTTTATTTCTGTGTATTAGGTAGAGCTGCTTTGACTCTTTGTCTTAGTAGCATGGCCTACATAGCAAAGGCACCTGTAAGTTGTTTGTAGTGGAGTCTTAGGTAATTGCCAGGGTGGGGCCATCCACTTTGCTAGGTACTTGTTAATGCCTTACATTTATTTAGGGGTAGGTTTCTCTATCATCTCTCATTTTATTTTGCAAGAATTTTGATTTTGAAAAAAATTAATGAATAAGCATTGGAAAAAATATAGTAGGATTTCTGCATCAGATTCTGTTGACCATGAGGGAAAGAGAAAAAACACAGAGATCTTTAGAATATTCACAATCAAATAGATAATATTCTTCTAATCAAACTTCTCTTCCCACAATAAATGTCTTCCCACCATGATGTTAAGGACAAATTGGGGTGGGCAGATTTATGAACAGTGTTGGTGATGCAATGTCTATTCTATCAAATGTCAACATTCATTTAGCTGATCTGATGAGCCAAGCAGGTACCCTCATCATTTTAGGATGGAGGGGTGAATAAACAATACTTTGCTAGAAAGAAAGACCTGTTACTTACAAAATGGGTCCAGGTGGCTAAGAGGAAGGCAAACCCCCAAAAAATAATGAACTTTAACTTCAGTAAGACAGAAAGGAAAGACTACTATATATGTAAATAGCATTATCAAAGCAAAAGAAAATTGGTTTTACAGAAAAGAAAATTGAGGTTGAAGAAGTAATAATAAGCTAGGGAGCAAGCTATATGATGACATGAATTATGGGTGAGTATACAACAAGAACATGAAATGATTTTCTCAAGGATACAAAACAACTTGAAAATAACCTTCTAAGTTATTCTGCTTTTTAGCAGCCATTTTACTTAGTTCTTGAGATTATATCATTGATTGGGCCTTTTTGGCATTTCTTCAAGCCAAATGAAAAAAATTAAAAGACTTAATTTACCTGTCAGCTTGTCTCTCTTATTCCCCACAACACCCTGTTACCATTTAGAAAAGTATATTAACCCAGACAATCAGCATAGTATCAATTTCTTGGAGGGACATAACTGTCAATAAAATTTATTTTAGTTATGTTAGTTTTTCAGAGAAATATAGTTTTGCAGTGGATCCAAACTCCTGGAGGAGTCTTCAACTTGTTTCCTCAAGGGAGCATCTATGGGTCATTTATATTACCTGGTTTTTAAAAGAATCCTGACACTACCACCAATCTTGCATCTTTGCAATCTCCGTAAAAGCTTTGTTTAACTTCATAGAGCAACTACTGTTATCTAAATTATAAAATGAAAGACAATCTGGCAATATCTTAGTTTTTACTTACCCAATAAATTTCAAGCAATGACACAAGATTTCAGATAGTACATTTAATTTAAATGAAAATATTTTTTACTGTAACTTAGTAAAAATCAGTACTATGTAAAGAATATGTAAGTAATAATGGTCAGAATTAATTCAAGTGGACAGGAGGGAAGTAGTACAAATCTTGTGTCTTGAACTAAATACCTTTATAGTCCCTAGTAGAGCATTTCTAATATGCTATGTTTAAGTATGATTGAGATGTCTCAAAATCCTATAAGTTCCACCACTGCTAATTATTAATAGGTTATATTACAACTTGCTCTGTCCTATAATTAGAAATTTATAGTTCTAAATCAAAACCATTCATTAATTTTGATATCTTTGTAACAAAATATCAACATATAATCAAATTTATTAGAACCCCTAGATCTTTGCTAATCACATCAGCAAATTCTTTCTTAGTACTTTATCTCATTATGGCAGAAGTACAAGCTTCAAATTTTGGACTCACAACTTATTTCTTACAGGTAAAGGAGTGCACTGTATATGTCTCAATGAGGAGCATATGTTCACACACAGACACACAAATGAACATACTTTGAATCAATATGCTAAAGAGGTTATAACACATCTATCTGGCCAATGAGAGTTATAAAAGTGCAATTGAGGGCTAACTGTACTAATTCACATAGTTAATATGTCTTGTTCAAAATAACAGGCTCATATTGTTGTATTTAATTACAGCAACTTCGTGTTAACTCATACAGTCATTTACTGTTTTTCAGTTCAAGTTGTGGCTTTCTGTCCCTTAGAAGTTTCTAGTCTGAGTCAAATTCAATTCATTGTTACTGTGTCCTTGTTGTAAACATCATGTGCCCAGTTACAATATTTATTTGAAGTATTAAAGACATATTACCAGAAAATACTTACCTTCAAAGAAGTTTCACCATTTCTTTGGACACCAGTTATATAGGACCACCTGTTATGTAATGTTAAAATTTCAACTGTTTTCTGTTAAAAAGTATAAAATGTAAAAAGGTGACTAAGTCTAACAGGAAGTGGTATCATTCTTAAGTGAACTATTTAACACACCATATGCCCCTGGTTATAATTTTATAATGAAGAAGGAATATTTGTGTTTGTCTTAGGATGGCTTAAGTGCTTACTGAACAATGGACCCATACCACACTGCTTATCCTAGAACCCAGAGAAATCTGAAAGTCTTCCTGATTTCAGGAATTTTCAGGAAACTTCTTCCTAAAATTCACATTGGCAACATCAATTTTTTTTTTTAATTTTATTGTTGTTGTATTACATCCATCCCCTTTTTGCTCCCCCCT
>PVIW01011603.1:0-36609 GCA_004026585.1 Noctilio leporinus | reverse complement strand
TGCTTAGTGAAATAAGCCAGTCAGTGAAGGACAAATATCATATGATCGCACCCATTATGAGACAATAATGAGCAAAACTAACAACAAACAAAACAGAACCAAGTATATGAATACAAGGAATAGGCCTTCACTGGTCAGGGGGAACGGGGTTGGGGGGAGGGGGGAGGTAGAGGCAAAGAAGGGTAGCAGCTTAGACAAGAACCTAGTATAAAGGAACCATGGACATGGACAACAGGTGGGATTGACTTTGGGGGGAATGGGTGGGTGGGGAGGGGGACAGAGGGGAGCAAAAAGGGGATGGATGTAATACAACAACAATAAAATTAAAAAAATAAAAATAAATTAAAAAAAAATTAGCTATGTGTAAAATAACTTATTGTGGTTTCCCTTAACTTCAAGGTGTTTTATACCAAGACTCCTGCTATTCTTTGATATTTCTTTACAGAGATTTTAATGATTAGGTCAGCCCTTTTATTTAATGTAAGAAGTCTTTATTCTTCATTATAGAGATGATATACCAGTGATTTATTCAACTATGTACCTTAATTCTATCTAAAATAAATTACTATGTTGCCTTTATTATTTTTTAAAACAATGTTTGGACATTTTAATCTTTTTCATTATAAGAGCAGTACATTCTCACTATGGAAAAAATAAAAAATGTTAAGAGGATATAAAAAAGAAAAAAATCACAATCATATGTTTCAGAAACATCATTGTTAGCATTTTAGTGTCTAATGTTTTATTTGAATAGAACTTCATTCAAAAGTGTTACACTACCTTTTTTAAAATTTAATTTTATTGTTGTTGTATTATATCCATCCCCTTTTTGCTCCCCTCTGTCCCTTTCCTCACCCAACCACTCCCCCACAAAGGTAATCCCACATGTTGTCCATGTCCATGGTTCTTCCATACTAAGTTCTTGTTTAAACTGCTCCTCTTCTTTGCCTCTTCCTCTGCCCTCCCCTCTTCCCCCTGCCCACTGAAGACCTATTTACTGCATTCATATATCTGGTTCTATTTTGCTTGTCGTTTGTTTTGTTTATTATTGCTTTATAATGGGTGAGATCATATGGTATTTGTCTTTCACTGACTGGCTTATTTCACTAAGCATAATACTTTCTAGTTCCATCCATGTTGTTGCAAAGGTTAGGAGTTCCTTCTTTCTTTCTGCTGTATAGTATTCCATTGTGTAAATGTACCAAAGTTTTTTGACCCAATCATTCACTGATGGGCACTTAGGCTGTTTCCAGTACTTGGCTATTGTAAATAGTGATGCTATAAACATAGGGGTTCATAGGTTCTTATGAATTGGTTTTCCAGGATTCTTCTGGTATAGTCCTAGTAGTGGAATTACAGGATCAAAAGGCAGTTCCATTTTTAGTTTTTTAAGGAAACTCCATACTGTTTTCCATAGTGGCTGCACCAGCCTAAAATACTACCTTTAAAGTGTTGAATTATGCTTTCTTTTAATGTTAGTTTCTTGTTGGGAAAAGTTATTTTTTTACATTTTTGTGTATTGACCTTCTATAGAAAAGTATTGAGTCATTTTGTAAACATTATTATATTTTTAATGCAAGAATTCTCACAGTATTGGTAAAGGCACTGCATTTTGGTGTGTTTTTTTACAATTAAAAGCTCTACAGTAGATTAAGCAAAGAACAATATGCATGACCCATGGACAACAGACAATGACACGGGGGTGCCTGAGGGAGGGGATTGCTGGGTAGAGGTGGGCAAAGAGGGAAAAAGTAGGGACAACTATAATAGCATAAACAATAAATATAAGAAGAAATTTCTACAGTATTTTATTTTTTGAAAAATCTGTCATATAGAGAATATATATGTATAATATAGAGAATATATATAGAGAATATATATGCATAATAAATACCAATTTATATCTTTATCATCTATCTTCAAATCTATCTATAACTTTTATTTATATGTAAGCCATTTTATATTTAGGTCTAGGATCCATTTAAATTTATTTTTTGGTGACAGGTATAAGGTCTGCATCTAGATTCATTTTTTTTTTTACTTCATTTTTTATTTTTTAAATTTAATTTTATTGTTGTTGTATTACATCTATTACCTTTTTGCTCCTCTCTGTCCCCCTCCCCAGCCAACCATTCCTGCCCAAAGTCAATCCCACATGTTGTTCATGTTCATGGTTCCTTTATACTAGGTTCTTGTGTAAACTGCTCCCCTTCCTTGCCTCTTCCTCCCTCCTCCCCTCAACCCCCTTCCCCTTGACCACTGAAGGCCTATTCACTGTATTCATATATTTGGTTCTGTTTTGCTTATTGTTAGGGTCCTGTAATGGGTGAGATCATATGGTATTTGTCTTTCACTGACTGGCTTATTTCACTAAGCATAAAATTTTTTAGTTCCATCCACGTTGTAGCAAAGGGTAGGAGTCCCTTTTTCTTTCTGCTGTGAAGTATTCCATTGCGTAAATGTACCAAAGTCTTTTGATCCAATCATCCACTGATGGGCACTTAGGCTGTTTCCAGCACTTGGCTATTGTAAATAGTGCTGCTATGAACATAGGTGTGCATAGGTTCTTATGAATTGATGTTTCAGGATTCTTTGGGTATAGTCCAAGTAGTGGAATTGCTGGATCAAAAGGCAGTCCCATTTTTAGTTTTTTGAGGAAACCCCATACTGTTTTCCACAGTGGCTGTACTAGCCTGCCTTCCCACCGACAGTGCACCCAGGGTTCCCTTTTCCCGACATCCTCGCCAACACTTGTTGTTTGTTGGTTTGTTGCTGATTGCCATTCTGACAGGTGTGAGGTGGTATCTTATTGGGGTTTTATTTTGCATCTCTCTGATGAGTAGTGATGTTGATCATTCTTTTATATGCCTCTAGGCCCTTTGTATATCTTCCTCAGTGAGTTGTCTGTTCAGGTCCTTTGCCCGTTTTTCAATTGGGCTGTCTGTGTCCCTGGTGTTGAGTCCCATTAGTTCTTTTTATATATTGGAGATCAAACCCTTGCCTGAGGTATCATTGGCAATTACGTTTTCCCATACAATTGGTTCCCTTTGAATTTTGCTGGTGTTTTCTTTAGCTGAACAGAAACTTTTCAGTTTGATAGAGTCCCATTTGTTTATTTGTCCTTTTATTTCCTTTGTCCTTGGTTAAGTATCAGTAAACATATTTCAGTGTAGGATATCCAAAAGTTTACTGCCTATATTTTTTCTCCAGGACCTTTATGGTGGCACTGCTTATGTTTAAGTCCTTTATCCATCTTGAGTTTATTCTGGTGTATGGTGTAAGTTGGTGGTCTAGTTTTATCTTTTTGCATGTTGCTGTCCAGTTCTCCCAACACCACTTGTTGAAGAGACTGTTTTTATGCCATTTGATGTTCCTTCCCCCTTTGTCAAATATTAGTTGACCATAGAGTCCTGGGTTAATTTCTGGGCTCTCTATTCTGTTCCATTGATCTATATGTCTATTCTTATGCCAGTATCAGATAGTTTTGATGACAGTAGCCTTGTAGTATTGTTTGAAGTCTGGTATTGTGATTCCTCCTACCTTGTCCTTCTTTCTCAAGATTGCTGTGGCTATTTGTGGGCATTTTGGCTCCATATAAATTTTTGAAGTATTTTTTCTATTTCTGTGAAGTCTGTCATTGGTATTTTCATTAGGATTGCATTGAATCTGTAGATTGCTTTGGGTAGTATGGACATTTGAATGATGTTAATTCTTCCCATCCATGAACATGGTATATGCTTCCATTTATTTGTATCTTCCTTGATTTCTTTCTTAATTTTTCTGTAGTTTTCTGAGTACAAGTCTTTTACCTCCTTACTTAATTCTTAGGTACTTTATACTTCTTGTTGCCATGGTAAATGGGATTTGTTTTCTCGCTTCAATTTCTGATGTTTCATTATTGGTATACAAAAATGCTTTTGATTTCTGGATATTGACTTTATAGCCAGCTATTTTGCTAAATTTGTTTATTAGGTTGAGCAAGTTTTTAGTGGAGCCCATCGGGTTTTGTATGTACATTATCATATCATCTTCAAATAATAACAGTTTGATTTCCTTCTTTCCAATTTGAATACCTTTGATTCCCTTTTCTTCTATGATGGCTATGGCTAGAACTTCCAAGACAATGTTGAATAGAAGTGGAGAAAGTGGACAGCCTTGTCTCGTTCCTGATCTTAGGGGGAAAGCTTTTAGTTTTTGTCCATTAAGTATGATGTTGGCTTCAGGTTATCTCATAGATGGCCTTTATGATGTTGAGGTATGTTCCCTCTATTCCCATTTTGCTGAGGGGTTTTATCATAAATCGTTGCTGTATTTTATCAAATGCTTTTTCAGCATCTATTGATATGATCATATGGTTTTTGTCTTTCCATTTGTTGATGTGGTGTATTATATTACATATATTGATTTACAAATGTTGTACCATCTTTGCATCCCTGGGATGAAACCCACTCGATCATGGTGTATGGTCTTAGTAATGCACTGCTGAATCCAGCTGGCCAATATTTTGTTGAGAATCTTAGCATCTATATTCATCAGAGATATTGGCCTGTAGCTTTCTTTCTTAGTTGTGTCTTGCCTTATTTTTGGGATTAGAATAATATAGGCTTCATAAAAAGAGTTTGGGAGTCTTTCCTCTTCCTGTGTTTTTTGGTAGAGTTTGAAAAGGATAGGAGTCTGTTCTTATTTCAATGCTTGGTAAAATTCACTTGTGTATTTATCTGCTCTGGGGCTTTTCTGCTTTGGAAGATTTTGGATTACTTCTTTAATTTCACTAGTTGTTATTAGCTAATTCAGGCTTTCTGCTTCTTCTGGGTTCAGTTTTGGTAGGTTATACATTTCCAGAAATGTGTCCATTTCATCCAGGTTGTCATATTTATTATCATATGGTAGTTTGTAGTGATTTCTTACAATCTTTTGTATTTCTGAAGTATAAGTTGTGATTTCTCCTCTGTCAGTTCAGATTCTGTTTATTTGGGTCCTCTCTCTCTTTTTCTTGATGAGTCTAGATAAGGGCTTGTCAATTTTGTTTATTTTTTCAAAATACCAGCTCCTGGACTTGCTGATGCTTCAAATTGTAGCTTGAACCTCTGAGTTATTTAGTTCTGCTCTGATCTTGATGATTTCCTTCCTTCTACTTGCTCTGGGCTTTGTTTGTTGTTACTCCTCTAGTTCTTGTGGCTTTATAGTTATGTTGTTTTCATAAACTTCCTGTCACCTTATTAGGTAGGCCTGTATTGCTATAAATTTCCCTCTGAGCACTGTCTTTGCTGTGTCCCATAGGTTTTGGGCTGTTGTGAGTTCATTGTTATTTGTTTCCAGGAACTTTTTGATTTCATCTTTGATCTCATTGTTAAACCCTTCATTAATTAAGAGCATGTTATTCAATCTCTATGAGTTAGAGAATCTTTGTTTTTTTCCCTTGAGATTGGTTTCTAGTTTCAAGCCATTGTGATCTGAGAAGATCCTTTGTATGATTTCAATTTTCCTGTATTTGTGGAGTCTTGTCTTGTGTGACCTGCCATGCGGTCTTTCTTGGAGAATGATCCATGTGCATTTGAAAAGAATATGTATTTTGCTACTTTGGGGTGAAAGACTGTATACATCAGTTAGGTCCATTCCCTCTAGAGTGTTGTTCAATGCCTCAGCATCAATAGTGATTTTTTGTTTGGAAGATCTGTCCATTGTTGATAGTGGGGTATTAAAATCCCCTACTATTAGTGTGTTGCTTTCTATATCTTTCTTAAAGTCTTCCAAGATTTTCCTTATATATTTTGGAGCTGCTACATTGGGTGTGTATATGTTTAGCAAAGTTATTTCTTCTTGACAGATTTTCCCTTAAGTATTATGAAATGTCCTTGTTTATCCCTTTTTATGGCCTTCATTGTAAAATCTATTTTGCCTGAAATAAGTATTGCTATTCCGGGCTTTTTTTCATGTCTATTTGCTTGATCTATATTTTTCCATCCCTTCACTCTCAATCTGTGTCCATCTTTTGTTCTGAGGTGAGTCTCTTGAAGACAGCATATAGGTGGGTCATGTTTTCTCATCCATTCGGCTACCCTATGTCTTTTGATTGGCACATTTAATCCATTTACCTTTTTTTTTTTTAACATTTTATTTCATTATTTTTAGAAAGAGGGGAAGGGAGAGAGGCAGAGAGGGAGAGAGACATCACTGTATGGTTGCGTTTCACCTGCCTCCAGCCACAGACCTGACTGGAGACCTGGTTTGCAACCTGGTTATGTGCCCTGGCTGGGGAATCGAACCTGCGACCTTTGGGTTTGCAGTCGGCGCCTTATCCACTGTGCTACCAGCCAGGGCTAATCCATTTACCTTTAAGGTTATTACTGATTGATACTTATTTATTGCCATTTACTCACTTTGTACCTGTATTCCTCTTTGGCTTTCTCCATTTCTTCACTTTATTTATTTTTAAAGCAGAGCCTTTAGCATTTATTGCAATGCTGGTTAGGTAGAGATGTATTCTTTTAATCTTCTTTTATCTGGGAAACTCCTTATTTCTCCTTCTATCTTGAATGAGAGCCTTGCTGGGTAGAGTATTCTTGGTTGCAGGCCTTTGTGTACCATTTGTTGAAATACTTTTTGCCATTCCCTTCTGACTTGAATCGTTTCTGTTGAATAATCACTTGATAGCCTTATTGGAGCCACGTTACATGTTATTTGTCATTTCTCTCTTGATGCTTTTAGGTTTCTCTCTTTGTCTTTGATATTTGCCATTTTAATTATGGAGTTGGTCTGTTTGGGTTGATCTTCATTGGGACCCTTTGTGCTTCCTGAACTTGATTAATGTTTTCGCTCATCATGTTAGGGAAATTTTCTATTATTCCTTTTTTGAACAGTCTTTCCATTCCTTGTTTCTCTTCTCCTTCTGGTATCCTTATGATACCGATATTATTACGTTTCATGTTGTCTTGCAGCTCCCTTAAACCCTGTTCAATCCTGTTTAGCCTTTTTTCATTCTCTTGTACTATCTTAGAGTATTTGTCTACGTTTTCCTCCAACTTGCTGATCCCATCCCCTGCTTCTTCTAGCCTACTACTGATTCCTTCTACTGTATTCTTCAGTTCAGAAATTGTATTCTTCATTTCCTCCTATCTCTTACTGATAGTTTCTCAATTCTTTTTGATGCTGGTGTAGCTCTCAGTAAGTTCCTTATAACTTCCCTGGTGTTGTTTATAGTTTTCTTTGAGAAGGCTGAGCTCATTGAGCTTCTCTATCATCATTCTTTTGAATTGCTTATCTGATATATCCTGTGCCTCTGTTTCATTTGGTGGTCTTTCTGGGGATTCTTCCTTTCCTTTTGGTGATGGACTGATTCTTTATTTCCCCATTTTGGGTGTCTGTTGTTGCTTGTTTTTTGTTTTTGTTTTTTCCCTTGGATTAATCTGCTTTGCTTTCTTGCCTTTGTTGATCACCCTTCTGTGTCAGGAGATTTGTGGAGTTCAGTGTCGCAGTCGCCTAGATTTTCTCCACTTGTTGCTCTTGGGGTGGTCTTTATGTCTTTAACTTGGGCTGTCTGGTTGTAATCTGGATTGGTTGTGTATGTTGCTCCTTTCTTTCCTGTTGGCTGATTGGGAGACATGCCTTCTATCCTTTCTCGTACACTGTTTTTGAGCTGCTACTAAAACAGAACCACCAGTCCAAGCGAAATAACCATATCTTCAGTGATATGTTTCTCTTTTACTTTTACTTTCGACTGCCTATGAATGTAACTATATACCCAAACCCTCCAAGGTAATCCCCACTCTTAATCACACCCTCAGCTGCAATTGAGTCCATCTTGATAGGGGTGTAGATATATTAAGACTGTTGTATGAGGGGAAAAAATGATTAAGTTGACTAAAGTATAGATAGTTTTGAAGGGTGCTGAGGAGTAGCAAAGATAGCAGGGATATGAGAGAGAAAATCAATTTTTCTATTCTATAGAAATGAGGAGAGAGAGAAACAGAAAGCCTCAAGTATGAGTGAACAGTGTAAGCCTACGTATATAGTTGCTGCATCTGTCTCCCTGTTCAACCTTAGTGATCCCTGATTGGTCCAGGTGGAGCCAGTACCTGTGGGCTTTTAGCAGAAAAAAAGAAATATATATATATATATATATATATATATATATATATATATATGTATATATATATTAGTAAGAAGAGAAGGTTTGGGTGGCTGTTCACCCTTAATGATCCCTGATTGGCCCAGGTAGAGCCAGGATCTGTGGGCTTTTAGCAGAGAAAAGAAAAATAATAACAAAAAAGAAAAAGAAAAAAGGAAAAAATAAAGAGGAAAAGAACAAATAATAATAAAGAAAGGGTTTAGGTGGCTGTTCACCCTTTATGATCTCTGATTGGTCCAGGTGGAGCCAGGACCTGTGGGCTTTTAGCAGGGGAAAAAAAAAAAAGAATAAGGAAAGGGTTTAGGTGGCTCAGGAGGGGAGGAATACTTAGATTGAGGACTGGGAATGTGTTGTAGCCAGAGTGAGTAGACTTTAAATCAAGAGTAGGGTGGGGGGGTCTTGGGTATTTAGGTGGATTGAGATGGGGGGGATTAAGAATATGTGAGTGGTGATACACTTTGGCTTAAATAGTATTTACTTAAAATGCACTAATTATGAGGCTTGGAAGTAACTTTTGAAAAGGATATGTTAGGGATTAATAGTTCATGTAGCTCTCGGTATAACTCAGGTGCTTGAGATTAGCAGCAATCCATTTCCTGACTCTGCCTCTTTTTCTTGCTCAGGTCTCTGCAGTCTATAGTCTAGCTGGTCTTGGGGTGTCAGGGCCTATCATTGTCACAGTCAGGGCTGATTCTGAGTGTCAGCCCCCAGGTAGGCTGGGCCTTCAGTAGCCTAGCTGGGTTTCAGGGCTGTCAATGTTCTGGGGCCCTCCCTTTTCTTCTTCCCTTTGAAGTCTAGCAGGGTGCTTCTGTGATAATCTATAGCTGCTTCTCCCCCTCCAGCTCCTGGAGAGGTTCTTGCCTGTGATGGGCACCTGGCACCCCTGCAGGGTGGCCTGCAACCTAGCTGGCTCCTTTGATGACTGTCCTTACCCCCGCAGCTCCTGGAGGAGGCAGCCCCTGTCCTCCAACAGTGCCTGGGGTCTGCCAACAGTGCCCAGGGTCCACCAACAGTGCCCAGCTCCCCTGCGTGAGGTCCAACCCTCCAGGCAGACCAGCTCTCCTAGGGGTCCTTCAAGCTGCCTTTGTGATGCGTGCCTGGCTTCCCAGAGCATCAGCAGTGCAGACTTTGTCGCCTGCAATGGGCGGGTCAATTGCCCCAATTGCAAGGTCCTGGCTTTAAGTTTGGAGTTTCCGAGGGAGCCTTTAGGCCAGTGTGGGTGTGCGGGTCTGGGCCTCCCCTCTTGGAGGGGCTTCAAGCTGCTCTTTCCCCAGTGGCCCAGCAGCACTGTTTTTGGCTCTGTCACCGCCCCGGCAGGTGCACTTCCCCACTCCCCCCGCCCCCTCCTGCTTCCTGCAGGACTCTTCTCCTCCACCTCTGTCCTAGTGAGGAGCTTCCTCTCTCTGTCGCCAGAGCAAGGCTCTCATACAGTCCTCACCTGCAGGAGTTCAATTCCTCATTCCCTTTGGCATTTGCTCTCACTGCCCACTCTTCACTTCTCAGATTTCTAGTCTCCAGGGAGCCTGGAGCTGCATTCAGTTAAAGACGCCCCTCTGGGTAGGGCCACCACTGGTTTGGAACTGTCTCACCTGCTTTCCTGTAGGTCTCTGCTGCCTCTGGGCTGTGCTCCCCTGAGTCCAGATGCTTACTGCTCCAATTCTTAGGGACCTGCAGACCTCTTATGCTCCCTACCCTACCTTCTCCAGCTGCTCTGGTACTCAAGAACACCATCAGCACTGCTCTCTACTCTGTCACCTTCTTTGATCCCTCTAGATTCATTTTTATACATGTGGATGGATGTCCAGTTGTCTCAGCACCATTTGCTAAAAATAATAACTTTATTCATTAAATTGCCTTTGCTTCTTTGTTGAAGGTCAGTTAACCATATTTATGTTGGTTGTATTTCTGGGCTCCCTACTGTATTCCGTTAATCTATTTGTCTTTTTTTTTTTATAAAACCAATTCTTTACTACTTAAATGACTGGAGCTTCATAGTGAGTCTTGAAGTTTCCTTGCTCTGGAGTCTTCTCTGTCTGAAATTAATATGGCTATTCTTACTTTTTTTAATAGTATACTTTTATCCATCTATTTACTTTTAATCTATGTGAGTTTTTATATTTAAATTGCATTTCTTAGAGACAACACATAGTCTGTCCTTGTTTTTTTATCCTTTCTGTCAATCTTTATAATTCAATTGAGATGTTTAAACTATTGAAGTTCAAAGTGATTTGTGATATAAGTGGACTGATATCTACTATATTTGTTACTGTTTTCTGTTTATCACCCTTGTTTTTTGTTGTTAATTTGTCTTCCACTTAGTCCCTGCCCATAGTGGTTTTATTTGAGCATTTTATATGATTCCATTTGTCTCTTTTCTTAGCATAATGATTGTATGTTTTAAAAAGTTTGTTTAGTTATCATGTTACAGTTTGTATTATACATTTAATGCCAATTCAAATCCACCCACAAATAACACTATACTACTTCATGAGTAGTGTGATTGATTACCATATAGTTATAAAATATGTAGATACAACAAAAATACAAACTATACATTATTTAGCAAGATCTACTTAAGGAAAAGACTTTTAAAGCATCCATAATTCAGAGGTGGTTCTTACCCATTCAGCTACCCTATGTCTTTTGGTTGATGCACTTATGCCTTTTTCATTTAAGGTTATTATTGATAGGTATTTATTCATTGTTTATTTTTCCCTTTGTACCTGTATTCCTGTTTGTCTCTGTCTGCTCTTCATCTTCTTAAAGCAGATCCTTTACCATCTCTTGCAATGTTTTTTTGGTGGAGATGTATTCTTTTAGCCTTCTTCTGTCTGGGCAACTCCTTATTTTACCTTCCATTTTGAGCCTTGCTGGGTAAAGTGGCATTGGTTGTAGAGTTTTGTTTTTCATTGCTTGAAATACTTTTTGCCATTCTCTTCTGGCTTGTTGTGTTTCTGTGGAGAAATCAGCTGATAACCTTATTGGAGCCCACTTGTGTGTTATTAGCTGTTTCTCTCTTGCTGCTTTTAGTATTCTCTCTTTGTCTTTGAAATTTTTCACTTTAATTATGGTGTATCTTGTAGAGGGCCTGTTTGGGTTCATATTCACTGGGACCTTCTGTGCTCCTGAACTTGCATGACTTTTTCTCTTCTCACGTTAGGGAAGTTTGCTGTCATTACTTTTTCAAACTCGTTTTCTAGCCCTTGCTTCTCCTCTTCTCCTTCTCGTATGTCTATGATACAGATAGTATTACATTTCATTTTTTCCTGTGGCTCTCTTAAAACCTTTTCATTCTCTTTCAGTTTTTTTTGTTTGTTTCACTGAGGATTTTTTTCTATGTTGTCCTCCAACTCACTGATCTAATCCTCTGCTTTCTCTAGCCTGCTTTTGATTCCTTCTCCTGTGTTCTTCAACTCAAAAATTGTATTCTTCATTTCCTCCTGTCTCTTATTGATCATTTCTATGTCCTTTTTAATGTTGGTATAGTTCTCAGTAAGTTCTTTGTAACTTCCATGGAATTCTTTGTAGTTTCCCTGGAGTTTTTTTTTTTGTAGTTTTCTTTGAGCTTGCTGACCTAGTTGTGTTTCTCTGTCATCACTATTTTGAATCCCATGTCTGATAGTTTGCTTGCCTTTGTTTCATTTCACACTCTTTCTGGAAATTCTGCCTTTCCTCTCCATGGGAGCTTGTTTCTTTGCCTCCCCATTTTAGTTGACTCTTCTTGTTTGTTTCTGCATTTTAGATTGGTCTTGTTTACTTTCCTGTCTTTGTGGTGTTACCTTTTGTGATATAGAAGTGCACTTTCTTTACTGCTGGATCCACCCCTAGTGGCATTAGCTTGTGTTCCATTCTGAGTTTAGGCTGTTGGAGACTATCAGACATCCACTTTCTTTGTCTGTTTCTTTCAATTTTTAGTCCAATTGATCTGTGATCAGTCACCAGGTTTAGGCACCACTGGGTGGGGCAGATGAATTCCTGTGGGTGGGGCTATGGCTTCCCCACAGGCTGCTCCCACTTGGAGAAGAGTGGTATGCCTGTTCTATGGGGGATGGGTCAGCACTGGGACCTCATGGGCTGCTCCCTCATTTCTCACCTCAAAAATCCACTGCTCCAACCTCTCTTTAAGCGTCTCTAGTCCTCCCTCTGCAGGAGACCAGGTAAGTGGTTGCCAATGTATTTTTGTGGGTGGTCCCTTTAAGAACTCCTTCTCTTTTTCAAGTTGCTAAACCTGGTGGCTTTTTGCTTATGCAGCTGGATACTGTATAATTCTCTGCACTGTTGCTGTAGGCTTGGAAGCCCAGCTTTTGGTTTAGAATCCACCCTTCTCAGGGCCAACCCTGAGATGTTTCTCAGTCCCGTCCACTGCCACCAGTGGGAGCCCAGCCAGTTGTCTCTTATCTGCACTTCCTACCAGTAACATTGTGATGAAGGAGTCTGTTCTGTTCTGTCTGTGATTATAAGGTTTCTTTCCAGCTGGTGTTCTGTTGGTTACTCTGGATGATTTTTCTCCAATTAAGTTGTAATTTCAGGTTGGTCCTGGAAAAAGGTTGATGTAGCTCCACTTACTCTTCCCCCATTTTTGTTTCTCCATGAAAAATTCTTAATCATTTTTATTTCAGATATTTTTCCTGTTTCTTTCTTTTTTCTTAATTTGTTTTTGCCTTCAGACATATACACCTTATGTGCTTGTACAACAGTCATTAGATAATCTGTAATATTTTCAGTCTTTGTTCTCATTGTTTTTTGCTTCTTGATGATACTATTGATAAATCCTTTAGCTCAGAAAAGTCCAGTTTATTAAGTCCATCAAAGGTATTCTTCTGTTCTGTTACAGTTGTTTTGATTTCTAGTTTGTGTGTGTGTGTGTGTGTGTGTGTGTGTGTGGAGGTGTGCTGTTAGTACTTTCATCTCTATGTTTACATTGTCCATTTGTTCTTGCATGGTGTCTACTTTATTCATCAGAACCATTACCTTATTATTCAGAGCTGTGTTATATTAATGGTCTGATAATTTCAACATCTGTGCCATATTTGAGCCTATTATTGTTTTTTCTCTTCAAATTGTGGTTTTTAAAATTTTTAATTTTGCCTTTTGTAAGCCTTGTAATTTTTCAAAATCAACTGAACATAATATACTAGGCCAAAGAAATTGCTGTGAATAACTATTAATATGGTGGTGAGGTGGAGGGGGAGAAAAATTCTATAGTTCTATAATTCTGTTATTAGGTTTCAAGTATTTTACTGAATTTATGACTCTGCACTGAGAACTTCACAAATGTGTCTCAGTTTTTCCTGCTTCCATAGGTGCGACAGGATGACAAGAGCTGGCTGGAGTTGGTTATTTCTTTTCCCCTATGTGGAAGTCTAAAGCTGGCTGGAGATGGGTATTTATCTTCCTTTTGGTAAATTAGGCTCTGGTAATACTTGACAGGTAAAACTCAGTTTCCTATGAGGGCTAGCCTTTTTAAGAAGATCAAAGTGCTCTAGTGTATTCCAAAATTATTCTTGTCCCCTGTCTCTGATGGAAGCAAGAGAGGGTTTTTTTCTGATATTTCTGTGGGAACATGGTAAAAGTCTTGGAGGTAAATCTTATAGTATTGTCTGGGCTGTCCTGTGACTGAGTTCTTCTCTAGTTTTTGATTCTTAGATTTACCCCATATGGAGCATCTAGCAATTTATCTTTGAAGCTTAGTTTTTCCTACTTGGGCCCTGATTTTCATGGTGAATTTCCCTTCAAAATCTCTGCTTCTCTTAAGCTATGATATCTTGTATTTACAGATCTCCCTTATGTTGGGTGCAGTGGTTTATGCTGTGTCCTCCCCTCTCTTAAGGATCCATGAAAAATTATTTTCTAGTCTGTTCAACTTTTTTCTATTGTTTCAATAGTGTTGATTTCCAATCTCATTATATTCAGGATGGAAAACTGGAAGGAAATTTTAATACAATTTTTGTTATTATGTTTTCACTTTTTACAGGAAAAAAAAAAGCCTCCTGAGATTTAAGTCAGATTGCACTGAATCTTTAGATGAATATGGGCAAAATTGATATCTTAACATTTTGTAATGTTTTGAAATATGAATATAGAATGGTTCATATACTTTTTTAATGTTTCTCAGCAACATTTATACATTTATTGGTCTTGCATGTATTTTATCACATTTTCCTTATTATACATATATGTTTATTCTAAACTATTCTAAATGGAATTATTTTCAAATTTATATTTTCAGATACTTTTTACAACTTTATAAAAACAATTTATTTTTGTATCTTGACCTCCTGTCCTGTGAAATTGATAAGCTTTCTTATTAGCTGTAGTAGCTTTTCCTGTATATTCTTTAGGATTCTTTATATTGGGTTGGCCAAAAATTATCTTGTTTCTTTTTGTAAGATGACTCTAGTCATTCAGACAATTTTGTTAGGTTATATTGTGACAGCTATCATATCAGTGTGCATTTAAAAACTCACAAAAATTGATGAAATTTTGTGTAGCCATTTTAATACTGAAGATGGAAGAAAATACACTTTGCCTGCATATTATGCTTCATTATTTGAAAGGTAAAAATACAACTGAAACACACGAAAATGATTTGTACAGTGTATGGAGAAGGTGCTGTGACTGATTGATACTAATCTGTCCTTAGGCTTGCCTGACCTTTCTAACCTGGGAGACTGGGTTAAAAAATGTATGAAACAAGAGAGCTTCATTTGTTTTGTTCCATGCTTATTTTTCTGGCTACATTGCAAGAAAAAATAATGCTTTTTAAGTCATTAGGATGTCCAGCATTAATGTTGAAGTAGAGTGGTAAGTATGAAAACCTTTATGTTAGCTATGTACATTTTCTTCAGTTATTTTTTATCAGCTGGTGGAAGTTGTAGTTTATCAATAGTATACTTAATGTTCTTAACATAAATTAATATTACATTCTATTAAGTTTTGGGACATCTTCTGTGATGTTTCTAATATTTTCAATGTGTAGTATTTTGATATGGTGACAGGCATTGAATAACTTTCTAATTTGAGTCACCCTGGTATTCTTGGGATAAATTTTACTTGGTCAAGATGTATTGTTTTATATATTATTAATTGTAATTTGCTATAATTTATTTAGGTATTTTTGTGTTAATGTCCATGAGAAAAAAATCATCTATAGTTTTTTTTGCTTGTATGGTTTGTGTTTTGGGTGCCAGTATAAAACTTACCTCATGAAATTAATTGGAAACATGTCTTTATTCTTCTATTTCTCAGAAAAATTTGTATAAAATTGGTGATATTTCATAGTAAAAAATTTGGTATTTTTTCTTACTTAAATATTTGGTAGAACTTCCCAATGAAGCCTTTGGACCTGATATTTTGTCTGTAGTAAATTATTATTTTTCACTATAAATTCAATGTATTAGATGAATATAGGGCTATTCAGCTTATTTATAGTTTTTAAGTTAACCTAGATAGTATGTGTCCTCCAAGAAATAAAAGTATTTTTCTAAGTTGTTGAATTGATTGGCATTGAATTGTTCTTATATTTTTATATTATTCACTTAATGTTTATAGAGTCTGTAGTAATACTACTGCTATCATTTCTAATATTGGTGTCTTGCATATTCCATTTTTAATTTCCTTGATCTGTCTGGTTATATTGCTCTTCATTATTTAATTTCTTTTCTGACCATGGGTTCTTTAGATATATGTTAATTTCTAAATATTTCAAATTCTTTTAGGTACTGTCTGGAAAAATATTATGTTTTCTTTAAAAAATAGTAGCTTAATGCTCTTATGCTCAGAAAGCACATTTTGAATGCTTTCAACCTTTTTCATTTATTGAGATTCATTTCATGCTCAGAATAGGGCCTGCCTTGTGAATGTTACAAATCATTGGAAAATGACAAAGATAGTGGTTTTGATTTTTGCTTTCTAAATGTCAGAATAACTTGATTGGTGTGGTGTTAAATATTCTACAGCAAGTTAATTAATAGCATGATTGTTTACATATCTATTAGCTCTTGAATGCTCAATACTCTATGTTTTTTTATTCTTTTATTTTTTGTTTCAGTTTTAATAATTTTCATTGAATTTTCTTTCAGTTCATTGATTCTTTCAACTATGTCATAATTCAATCACAAAAATTCTTTTTAAAAATACTTTATTTATTATTCTTAGATAGAGGGGAAGGGAGAGAGGCAGAGATGGAGAGAGAGACATCAATGCAGCGTTGCCTTTTACCTGCCTCCAGCTACAGAACTGGCTGGAGACCTGGCTGGCAACCTGGTTATGTGCCCTGACTGGGAATTGAACCAGTGACCTCTAGAGTCGCAGGCAGGCACCATATCCACTGTGCCACCAGCCAGGGCCTCAATCACAAAAATTCTTAATTTCTTATATGGTGTTTTTATTTTCTAGCTTTTCCTTTAACTCGATGAAAAATTTCACCTCTGCTTGAATTCCCCATTTGTTTATGCAAGTTTTTTCACCCTGGGCCCCAGGATACTTAACGTATTAATTATGGTCATGTTAAAATCTCTATTTGATATTTCCAACATTATTATTTGTCTCTGGGTCTATATTTTTGTTGTTTTATTTTGTTGTTTTCTACTCTTATCATGGGTTACACTCTGTGTTTTGCTTTTGTAAAGTCTCATAATTTTTAATGGAATGTTATACACTGTAAGTACAAGAACAGTAGAGGCTGAGCCCAATAATATCTACATCTAGAAATATGTACAACTGTTTCTTTTTTCTACCGTTAGTGGGAGAAGGTCAATGATATTTCAATCAGTCTGAAGTCAAGCTCCATTTGGTTTGTATGTTATCTTTAGTGTACCAGAGGCTTCAACATTCTTCAGTTACATGCTGCTATTCTCTTACACAGAATGAGTGACCTGGAGCCCTTAAAATCTGTAATGGTTTTGCTTCAGAGATAGAGTTTTGTCCGTATTCTCACTCTTCCCACAGTGGCAGCAGAATTCTGCTTTATATCAGTGCAAGAGCCTGAATCAACACCAATTTTCTTCCTCAGTATATATCATTCATTATGAGGAGGGCGTGAACGAGCACATTTCCTGCCCACCTTCTAGTAGGTCTTTCATCCATATTTGAGTAAACGCAAACAAAATTGTAACCTTTCTAAATTTTACTTATGATTAATTTCATGAAATAATGGTGGCTAGATGATGAGTTTAAAATCATTTGAGGCAAATTCCTATTGCCAGGGATTCTCCATCAGTTAAATGGTCTTTAATTTTTAAAATGATATGCTCATTAAAGTACTTGTTTCCTCAAAGAGCTTATGGAGTGTAATTTTTATAAACAATTAGTGAAATGAAGAGGAACAAAATCAGAAAACAATGCCATGTTTTCAAATACTGTCCTAATGAAAAATCTCAAAAAATTATTGATGATACATTTTGGAGTTATTAGACCTTGCCTTATAAATAAATTAAATTTATAGTGCCAACGAGTAAATGAAACTCCCAGTTGATAAGCAATTATCCTAAGTGGAAAAATCCACTGTAACATATGCCAATTGGCAAGTGGTCCTCTAGTTCGCAGTATCTGTCAGTGTGTCAGGCAGAATCCAAGGCCTCATGGAGCCGTCATATCTGTGGAGGTGTCCTCTATACAGGTGGTTGACACACTTCTGATGAGAGGACTGGAAAGCTTTTTACTAGGCCTATTCTGTATTCATTCTGTGAAAACACAATGAATAATAAAAGAAGGTATTTTTCTTCATTATATTACATTTTGTGTCTATATATATACCCTTGTGTGTTGACTTTTACAAATTTCAGGGATATGTTTATACATTTGTAAAATGTGAACATTGCTCAAAAAAATAGGTTTGGATCTTTTAAAAAAATAGTTACTTACCCAGAAATTGTTGGCTAAATTCAAGCTGAAATTTGGTAGCAAATGCTTATTTCATTGAGGTTAAATAAATGTAAGTTGCTAAACTGTAGAGTGCAGTGACCTTGTAAAAGTTGTAGCAAAGAAACATGAGAACAAGTGTAAGACCCAAGTTAACTATTACCCAGGTGGATGGACTCTAATTATAAAACATATTTTTGTATTTTGGGAGCAGGTTCTGGAAAAATTAGAAAATTACACAGAGGAAAGAGCAAAAGGACTTAATCTTAGCAGGTGATCTGATCTCCAAAAGACTTGGTGAGCTCAAAAGAGACACTTTTACGGTGGGAAGTGGACATGTTACATGCTTGATAGAAAGCCAATAACAGAGGAAAGATAAATTTTTATTTGTTTTTAACCAAACATAAATATGCAATTCCCAGAGTGTTAGTTTCCAAAATGCATGTAATACCATCATTGATTTATGGATCAGGTGAACACTGTGGCCAGTCCTCAGATCTGCCCTATTTACTGGATTCATTAACACTGAGTAGGTTATTTATAAAAGGAACTTGAATCTTAGTGACATTATGTGTGAATGTTTCCTACATTGATGTATCCAAAATAATTATGTCATCTATATTCTACTTGGAATAATATTCTTTATTTGATACATTTTAACTTTTGTATCAAGTGTAAGATGGATACACATAAAACTAAAGGAACTATGTATACCAAGAAAATTAGATAAAAGAGCTAAAATATGTATAAAATATAAAAATATTGAAAGATGAATTCCCTTAGAGTGGTGTGATTCTGTTCCTTAAAATATTTTTCTATGCAATCATCCGTTTTATACAAAAATGACAAAAATGTATATATAGTTCTTTCCAAGCTGTGTATGTGTGTGTGTGTATAACCTTTTTACTTAAAAATTTGTTAAAACATTATTTGATGACATTATTACACTCTTATCACATCATTTTATTTTTTATACAATAGTCTATCTTATGAGCATATTGTTTTTTATTAAATAACTCTTCAAACATATATATTTATATAAATGTTAGGATTATATCCCTTTTATTTTATTTTTAAAATTAATTAATTTATTGTTGTTGTATTACAATTATCCCATCTTTGCCCCAATTGCTCTCTTCTGCCCCACGCACTTCATTTCCTCTACCACATTCAGTCCCCACCTTATATGTCCATGTGCATGGGTCATTCATACTACCTCCTTAGCTAAGCCATTCCCCTTCTTTCCCTCCTCTTCCTCTTCCCCCATAGCTCTGGTCACTATTGTTATGTTTCTTATTTCTATGTCTCTGTTCCATTCTGCTAATTTGTTTGTTTTGTTAATTAGTTTCCTATATTAGATGAGGTTATAGGTATTTGTCTTTTGTCACCTGGCTTATTTCATTAAGCATAATCCTCTCCAGATCCAACTATGCTGTCACAAATAGTAGGAGTTCCTTCATTCTTTCTGCTGTGTAATATTCCATTGTGTAATTGTACCAAAGATTTTTATTCATTCAGCCACTGATAGGCACTTAGGCTGTTTCCAGTACTTAACTATTATAAATAGTGCTGCTATGAACACAGGGACACATAGGTTCTTTTGAATTAAAGTTTCAGAAATCTTTGGATATAATTCTGATAGTGGAATAAGTGGATCAAAAAGTAGTTTTATTTTTAGTCTTTTGAGGAAATTCTATACTGTTTTTCATAGTGGCTGCACCAGTCTGAATTCCCACCAACAATGCACCAGGGTCCTTTTTTCTCCACATCTTTGGGAGCACATGTTGTTTGTTGATTTCTTAATGATGGCCATTCTGACAGGTGTAAGGTGGTATCTAATTGTGGTTTTAATTTGCATCTCTCTGATGGCTAGTAATGTTGAACATTCTTTCATATACATATGGACCCTTCACATGTCCTTCTTGGGGAACTGTCTGTTAAGGTCCTTTGCCCAGTTTTTAATCGAGCTGCCTCTCTCTGGTTTTGAGTCGTAGAAATTTTAATATACTTTGGAGATCAAATCCTTGTCTGAGGTATCATTGGCAAATATGTTTTCCCATATGGTTGATGTCCTTTTTATTTTGGTGATGTTTTCTTTAGATGGGAAAAAAATTTTCAGTTTTAGGTAGTACTATTTGTTTTTTTGTTCCTTTATTTCCCTAGGAGAAATCACAGTAAAAATATTGCTGCATGTGATATATGAAATTTTACTGCTGATGTTTTCCTCTAGGATTTTTAATGGTGGCATGGCTTATGTTTAAGTCCTTTATCCATCTTGAATTTATCATGGTATGTGGTGTAAGTTGGTGGTCTAAAGTATTTTTTCTGCATGTGTCTGTCCAGTTTTCCCAACATCACTTGTTGAAGAGGCTATTTTCACTCCATTTTATGCTCTTTCCCCCTTTGGTAAATATAATTGACCAAAGAGACTTGGGTCTATTTCTGGGCTTTATATTCTGTTCCATTGATCTATATGTCTATTCTTATGCCAGTACCAGACTGTTTTGATTATAGTGGATTTGTATTTTAAGTTGATATCTGCTCTTGTGATTCCTCCTACTTTGTTTGTTTGTTTGTTTGTTTTCTACTCAAGATTGCTGTAGTTATTCAGGGTTGTTTTTTGGCTCCATATGAATTTTTGAAATATTTGTTCTATATTTGTGAAATATGTCACTGGTATTTTAGTAAGATTTGTTGAATCTATAAATTGCTTTGAGTAGTATGGATGTTTAAAAAAATTTTTTTAAAGATTTGATTTATTATTATTTTTAGATAGAGGGGAAGAGAGAGAGGCAGAGAGGGAGAGAGAGACATCAATGTATGGTTGGTTGCCTTTCACCTGCCTCTAGCTATGGACCTGGCTGGAGACCTGGCTTGCAACCTGGTTATGTGCCCTGACTGGGAATGGAACTAATGACCTTTGGGTGTGCAGGCTGGCACCTTTCCACTGAGCCATGGCTATAAGGTCATTTTAATGATGTTAAATCTTCCCATACATGAACATGGTATATGATTCCATTTATTTTATCTTCCTTAATTTTTTTCTTCAGTACTCTGTAGTTTTCTGATACAGGTCTTTACCTCCTTGGTTAAGTTTATTCCCAGGTACTTTATTTTTCTTGTTGCTATAGAAATGAGATTTTTTCCCATAGTTTCTCTCTCTGATGTTTTATTATGGGTGTACAAAAATGCCTTGGATTTCTGGATATTGACTTTATATGCAGCTATTTTTCAGAATTCCATTTATTAGATCAAGTACTTTTTGGTGGATTCTCTCGGGTTTTTCTTATACACTATCATGTCATCTGCAAATAATGAGTTTTACTTCCTCCTTTCCAATTTAGATATTTTGATTCTTTTTTCTTGTCTGATCACTATGGCTAAAACTTCCAAAATTATGTTAAATAGAAGTGGAGAGATTAGAAACCCTTGTGTTGTTTATGATCTTAAGGGAAAAGCTTTTAGTTTTTGTCCAATGAATATGATGTTAACTGTAGGATTCTCATATATGACCTTTATTACATTGAGGTATGCTCCTTCAATTCCCACTTTGCTGAGTATTTCTATCATAAATTGGTGCTGTACTTTATCAAATGCTTTTTCACCATCCATTAATATGATCATATGAATTTTATCTCTTGTTTTGTCTATGTAATGTATTACATTTATTGATTAATTAATATTATACCATCCTTTCATCTCTGGAACAAATCCCACTTGATCATGTTGTATGTTCTTTTAAAGGTAATGCTGAACCTGTTTTGCCAATATTTTGTTGAGGATTATAGCATCTATGTTCATCAGAGATATTGGCCTGTAGTTTTCTTTCTTTGTTGTGTCTTGAAATGGTGTTAAGATTAGAATAATACTGGCCTCATAGAAAGAGTTTGGGAGTCCTCCCTTTTCTTGAAGTTTTTGGAATAAGTTGAGAAGGATAGGAAATTAGTTTTTCCCTAAATGTTTAGTAAAATTCACCTGTGTAGCCATCTGGTTTGGGGTTGTCATGTGCTGGGAGTTTTTTTGATTACTGTTTTAATTTCACTAGTTGTTATTGATCTATTCAGGCTTTTTGCTTCTTCTTGATTCAGTTTTTGAACATTATATGTTTCCAGAAATTTTTTCATTTAACTCAAGTTGTCCAATTTATTGTCAAATAGATCTTTGTAGTAATTTCTTACAATCTTTTGTATTTCAATGGTATCACTTGTGATTTATCCTCTTTTGTTTATGGATTTTAATTTTTTTTAAATTATTTTTATTTTATTTTATTTTCTTAAAATATTTTATTTATTATTTTTAAAGAGAGAGGAAGGGGGAGAGAGAGGCAGATAGGCAGAGAGACACCAATGTATGGTTGCCTTTCACCTGCCTCCAGCTACGGATCTGGCTGGAGACCTGGCAACATGGTATTATGTGCCTTGGCTGGGAATTGAACCAGAGACCTTTGGGTTCACAGGTGGGTGCCTTATTCTGCCACTGTGCCACCAGCCAGAGCCTGTTTATGATTTCACTTTTTTTCTTTTTTTTTTTTTTGAAGAGTTTGGTTAAAGACTTGTCAATTTTATTTATCTTTTAAAAGAATCAGTGCCTGTAGTTATTGATCCTTTAAACTGTTCTTCTAGTCTCTATGTCATTTAATTTTGCTCTGTTCTTGATTATTTCCTTCCTTCTGTCTGCCCTGGGCTTTTGTTATCATTGTTCCTCTAGTTTTTGTAGCTGTAGTGTTAGCTTGCTTATTGAGATTCTTCTACACATTTTAGGTAGTCTTCTTTTGCTATGAACTTACCTTTCCGGACTGCCTTCATTGTATTCCATAGGTTTTGGACTTTTGTGTGTTAATTTTCCTTTATTTCCAGAAACTTTTTGATCCTCCTTGATGCCATTGTTAAACCATTCATTGTTAAATAGCATTTTATTCAGTCTCTATGAATTATAATGTTTTTGAGATTTTTTAATTTTTAATTTTTTGAGATTGGTTTCTACTTTCAAGCCATTGTGATCTGAGATAATATTTGGTATAATTTTAATTATTTTTCATTTGTTGAGGCTTGTTTTCTGCCCTATCAGGTGGCCTATCTTTGAGAATATTCCAAGGGCATTTGAAAAGAATGTGTATTTTGCTTCTTTTGAGTGAAAAATTCTGTATATATCAATCAAGCCCATTTATTCTATAGTGTTGTTCAATGCCTCAATATCCTTGCTGTTTCTTTGCTTGTAAGATGGCAATTGTTTATAATGGGGTGTTCAAGTCCCCTACTACAAATGCGTTGCTGTCAATATCGTTCTTGAAATCCTCAAAATTTTCTTTTTATATTTGGGTACTCTTGTATTTGGTGTATATATGTTTACAAGGGTTATATCTTCTTGATAGATTTTTCCTTAAGTATTATGAAATGTCATTCTTTGTCTCTTTTAAAGATTTTTATTATGAAATCTAATTTTCTGATATGTGTTGTTACCCCAGCATTTTTTTTTCACATCCATTTGCTTGAACTGTTTTTTTTCCCCCATCCCTTCACTTTCATCCTGCGTAAATCTTTTATTCTATAGTGGGTTTCTGGTTGACAGCATATACGGTATTCTATTTTCTTATTCATTAGGTACCATATGTCTTTTTTATATACATTTTATTGATTTTTTTGCTGTTACAGTTGTCCCAATATTTCCCTACTCTGCCCCTTTTCACTTGGTATCCCCCTCCCCCATTTTCTCTGGCAATGCCAGCATTAGTTCATGTCCCTGTGTCATGCATATGCGTTCTTTGGTATTTCCATTTTCTCTATTATCCTTAATATCCCCCTGTGCAATCTGTTACCACCAATGTGTCCTTCTTCTCTTTTTTCTTTCACATCCCGACAATTCACCATTTAATTACTGCCTTCTAAGTTTCAACCTCTCAAATCATATTAAAACAAATATTTCTTTTCATTATTTCAAAATACTTAGTTAATTCTTTTTTTTTTTTTTTTGAAGTCTACAACACTAGGTATTACCAGGTGGTCCCCCATCCAAGTATTAACCAGGCCTGACACTGCTTAGCTTCCAAGATGAGACAAGATCAGATGAGTTCAGGGTGGTATGGCTGTAGACTAATTCATTTGTTTAAAGAATTACTTTTTTAAGTAATATCAATTGCAATATTACCAAACACATGACCAAATACATTTACACACATACATATTTTTACAAATATTACACTAGAAAAAATATTTCTACTCCTGTGACTGGGTATAATAACATGATTTAGTTAACTGCTTTAAAATTTCTATTAGAAAGTCTTGTTTCTTTAATTTCTTGTCCTGAAAATAACTCATTCCATAATTATCCTTCCCAGCTTCTACCTATATTTTCTTGGTTATAGACAGACTACTCCTGAGCTAAAAATAAAATAAAATAAACAAACTATTTTCATTCCCTAGAGATTTAGCCTTCTTTATTCTTTAAATCTACAGTGTCCAATATGGTAGCCATTTAAAATGTGGCTAGTTCAAATTGTGATATACTATAAAGCGTGTACTGAACATTGAAGAGTTAATACAAAAATGTAAAATGTGTCAATAGGTTATATAATTGTTACATGCTAAATTATAATATTTTAGGTATGTTGTAGTAAATTTAGCATTTTTATTTTTCTTTTAAACTTATTTTACTCTGGAATGCAATCTTTGGGAAATATATCACAGAAATGGTGTGTTGAAGAACTCACTTTTGTGAAAACTGTCCTAGAGACCATGTCAAACCCATAGTAAAAAGTGAATTTGATTTCTGAGTGAGATTCCCTCCAGTAATACAACTCAACTTTATTTTAAGTTATTGGAACTACAACTTATTCTTTATGGAGTTTTCCATCCTAGATATTAGAAAATTTTTTTTTGTCATGCAGAGGTCTTATTTTTTTCAGTACCCTCTGTTTTCCTCTACATATCTACATATGTTTTACAAGTTGAAGCCTTCAGAATTAATGGTACTTCCAGTGCTCAGCTGGTCCCCACAGAGTAGAAATTATGATATCTACTAATTTGAGGTAAAGAAAAAATATATAGGGTTTACATAATTTTATAAAACAGTATTCTAGCTATTTTTTTAACTTGTGGTTGACTTTCTATGTGGCCCTAAACTAACCACTGAAGTATTTAAGAGTCTGATGAGGTAGATTCAGGTTAGAATAATGAAGCTTACTATAGTATCAATCCATTTTCCCAAGCATCCCCAGGTTGGAGACCTTCATTGCTAGAAATGTCTGTTTCCACTATCTGTTTAGAAGAGATCACATCCAATTTAAATGCTAAAATGAAAATATATATGCCTCTGTACATGATTTATATTGTTCAGTAGTTGTTACTTCCATCCCCAATTTGTCTTCAGTCTCAGCATCTTTTCTAACCTAAAGATTGATTAATTTCTCGGGGGACAGAGGGGAGCAAAAAGGGGATGGATGTAATACAACAACAATAAAATTAAAAAAAAAAAAGAATAAGAATAAAAGAAATGGACAAATACACCCCACGAGGTGCAGGACCTGGGGTCACTCACTCACTCACTGCAGGTATTTGCAGCCTGTGGCAGACACTGGGGGCTCAACAAGATCAGACGAGGTTCTGCCAACCTGGAGCTCAAGTTCTATGGTAGCAGCCAGACAAAGAAAGATCTGGATGTGATATCAGGTACCCATAAGCCCTAGGAAGGATGCAGAGCAGGGGCAGGTTAGAAAGTGAAGAAAAAAAAAAATTGATTAATTTCTCAATATCCCAACTACCAGTTGATTGATATTAAAAAAATAAATTTCTAATAAAATTGATATATTATGCACTGAAAAACCAGCACATATTCTGTAACAGTGAATAAGAAAGAAAACATGTATTCTATGTAATATACATGAATATTTTCATACTTTTTTCCTTAACTACATTCAATGTTTCTGAGTTATTTCAAGTAATTTGATTCTTCCAATGTAGAAAATAATTATAATCTAAGAAAACCTTACCTGCACTAATGATGATACAATAAAAATACAAAATTGTATATTATTATTTTTTGAAAAGATTTTATTTATTTATAAATTTATTTTTATTGTTGTTATATTACATCCATCACCTTTCTACTCCCCTCTGTCCCCTTTCCTATCCACCCACTCCCCGCCAAAGTCAATCCCACTTGTTGTCCACACCCATGGTTCTTCCATACTAGTTCCTTGAATAAACTGCTCCCTTCTTTGCCACCTCATCCCCTTCCCCCTTGACCACAGAAGGTCTATTCATTGTATTCATGTATCTAGTTCTATTTTCCTTGTTTGTTTGTTTTCTTCATTATTGTCCTGTAATGGGTGAGATCATATGGTATTTGTCTTTCACTGACTGGCTTATTTCACTAAGCATAATACTTTCCAGTTCCATCCATATTGTTGCAAATGGTAGGAGTTCCTTCTTTCTTTCTGCTATATAGAATTCCATTGTGTAAATGTACCAAAGTTATTTGATCCAACTATCCACTGATGGGCACTTAGGCTGTTTCCAGCACTTGGCTATTGTAAACAGCACTACTATGAACATAGGGGTACATAGGTTCTTATGAATTGGTGCTTTAGAGTTATTTGGGTATAGTCGTAGTGGAATTGCTGGATCAAAAGCCAGTTCCATTTTTTGTTTTTTAAAGGAAACTCCATACTGTTTTCCATAATGGCTGCATCAGCCTACATCCCACAAGCAATGCACCAGGGTTCCCTTTGACCCACATCCTCACCAGCACTTGTTGTTTGTTGATTTGTTGATGATTGCCATTCTGACAGGTGTGAGGTGGTATCTTATTGTGGTTTTAATTTGCATCTCTCTGATGACTAGTGATGTTGAGCATTCTTTTAGATGTCTTTTGGTCCTTTGTATGTCCTCCTCAGAGAGTTGTCTGTCCAGGTCCTTTGCCCATTTTTAAATTGGGCTGATTGTCTCCCTGACATTGAGCCTCATAAATTCTTTATGTATTTTGGATATCAAACCATTGTCTGAGGTATCATTGGCAAATATGTTTTCCCATACTATTGATTCCCTTTGAATTTTGCTGGCATTTTCATTAGCTGAAAGGAAACTTTTCAGTTTGATATAGCCCCATTTGTTGATTTGTTCTTTGATTTCCTTGGCCCTTGGAGAAGTATCAGTAAACATATTTCTGTGTAGAATATCTAAAATTGTACTGCATATATTTTTCTCCACAATCTTTATGGTGGCATTGCATATGCTTAAGTTCTTTATTGATCTTGAATCTATTCTGGTGTATGGTGTAAGTTGGTGGTCTGGTTTTATTTTTTGCATGTTGTTGTCCAGTTCTCCCAACACCACTTGTTGAAGAGACTGTTTATTCTCCATTTTTTGTTTCTTCCCCCTTGGTTAAATATTAATTGACCATAGAGTCCTCGGTTTATTTCTGGGTTCTTTATTCTGTTCCATTGATCTATAGGTCTATTCTTATGCCAGTACCAGGCTGTTTTGATGACAGTAGCCTTGTGGTATAGTTTAATGTCTGGTATTGTGATTCCTCCTACCTTGTTCTTTTTTCTCAAGATTGCTATGGCTATTTGTGGGTATTTTTGGCTCCATATAAATGTTTGAAGTATTTTTTCTATCTCTGTGAAGTATGTCATTGGTATTTTAATTGGGATTGCATTGAATGTTTAGATTGCTTTGGGTAGTATGGACATTTTAATGATGTTAATTCTTCCCATCCATGAACATGGTATATGATTCCATTTATTTGTATCTTCTTTAATTTCTTTCTTCAGTGTTCTGTAGTTTTCTCACTATAGGTCTCTTAACTCCTTAGTTAAGTTTCTTCCTAAGTACTTTATTCTTCTGTTGCTATGGAAAATGGGATTTGTTTTCTAGCTTCTACCTGTGATGTTTCATTATTGGTATACAAAAATGCTTTTGATTTCTGAATATTGACTTTATATCTAGCTCTTTTGTTAAATTTGCTTATTAGGTTGAGTAAGTTTTTGGTGGATTCTATCGGGTTTGTAATAGTGTATAATATATATTATTATATCATCTGTAAATCATGACAGTTTGAGTACCTCCTTTCCTATATGGATTCCTTTGATTCCTTTTTCTTGTTTGATAGCTATGGCTAGAACTTCCAAAACAATGTTGAACAGAAGTGGAGAAAATGGACAGCCTTGTCTCTTTCCTGATCTTAGGGGGAACACTTGTCATATTTACCTGTTGAGTATGATGTTTGTTTCAGGTTCGTTATTTATGGCTATTATTATGTTGAGGTGTGCTCCCTCAACTCCCACTTTGCTGAGTGTTTTTATCATAAATGGATCCTGTACTTTATCAAATGCTTTTTCAGCATCTGTTGATGTGTCATGTGGTTTTTGTATTGCATTTTGTTGATGTGGTGTATTACATTTATTGATTTGCAAATGTTGTACCATCCTTGCATCGCTGGAATGAAACCCACTTGATCATGGTGTATGATCTTTTTAATGTATTGCTGGATCTGGTTGGCCAATATTTGGTTGAGAATCTTAGCATCTAGGTTCATCAGAGATATTGGCCTATAGTATTCTTTCTTAGTTGTGTCTTGACCTGGTTTTGAGATTAGAATAATATTGGCCTAATAGAAAAGGTTTGTGAGTCTTCCCTCTTCTTGGATTTTTAAAATAATTTGAAAAAGATAGGAGTTAGTTCTTCTCTAAATGTTTGGTAGAATTCACCTATATAGCTATCTGGTCCAGGGATCTTGTGCTTTGGGAGATTTTGGATTACTTCTTAAATTTCACTAGCTGTTAGCTGTCACAGGCTTTCTACTTCTTCTGGATTCAGTTTTGGTAGATTATACATTTCCAGAAATTTGTCCATTTCACCCAGATTGTCGTTTTTTTTTTTTTGTTTTTTTTTTTTTTCATGTAGTTGTTTGTAGTAATTTCTTACAATCCTTTGTATTTCTGAAGTATAAGTTGTGATTTCTCCTCTGTTGTTTCTGATTCTATTTATTTGGGCCTCTCTCTCTCTCTTTTTTTTTTTTTCCTTAATGAGTCTGGTTAAAGGCTTGTTAATTTTGTTTATTTTTTCAAAGAACTAGCTCCTGGAATTATTGATTCTTCAAATTGTAGTTTGAGTCTCTAAGTTGTTTAATTCTGCTCTGATCTTGATGAGTTCCTTCCTTCTTCTTGTTCTGGGCTTTGTTTGTTGTTGTTCCTCTTGTTCTTGCAGCTTTATGGTTAGGTTGTTTGTGAAAGCTTCTTCTATCCTTTTTATGTGTGCCTGTATTGCTATGAATTTCCCTCTGATGACTACATTTGCTGTGCCCATAGGTTTTGGGCTGTAGTGTATTCATTGTCATTTGTTTACAGAAACTCTTTGGTTTCATATTTGATTTCATTGTTAATCCATTCATTAGTTCAAAGCATGTTATTCAGGCTCAATGAGTTAGATTGTTTTTGGTTTTATCCCTTGAGGTTAGTTTCTTGTTTAAATCCACTGGGACCTGAGAAGATGCTTGGTATGATTTCAATTTTCCTGTATTTGTGGAGGCTTGTCTTGTGACCTACCATGTGGTCTATCTTAAAGAATGTTCCATGTGCATTTGAAAATAATGTGTATTTTTCTTCTTTGGGGTGAAGGGTTCTATATATATCAGTTAGAGTGTTGTTCAATGCCACAATATCCTTGGTGTTTTTTTTTTTGTTTGTTTGTTTGGAAGATCTGTCCATTGTTGATAATGGGGTATTAAAATCCCCTGCTATTAGTGTGTTGTTGTCTATATCCTTCTTAAAGTTATCCAAGATTTTCCAAAAAAATTTGGGAGCTCCTATATTGGGTGCATATATATTTACCAGAGTTATATCTTCTTGATGGATTGTTCCCTTAAGTATTATGAAATGTCCTTCTTTGTCTCCTTTTATGATCTTCATTGTAAAATCTATTTTTGTGTGAAGTAAGTATTGCTACTTCAGCCTTTTTTTCATGTCTATTTGCTTGATCTATATTTTTCCATTCCTTCACTTTCAATCTGTGTCCCTCTTTTGATCTTAGGTGGGTGTCTTGAAGACAGCATATATGTGGGTCATGTTTTCTTACCCATTTGGCTGCCCTATGTTTTTTGATTGGTGCATTTAATTTGTTTACATTTAAGCTTATTATTGATGGATTCTTATTTATTGCCATTTCCCCCCTTTGTACCTGTTTTCTTCTCTGTCTCTCTGTTTCTTCATTTTTTAAAAGCAGACCCTTAGCATTTCTTGCAATGATATGTATTTGGTAGATATGTATTCTTTTTGTATTCTTTTGTCTGGGAGAGTCCTTATTTCTCCTTCCATTTTGAATGAGAGCCTTGCTGGATAGAGTATTCTTGCTTGTAGACCTTTGTTTCCCCTTACTTGGAATACTTTTTTCATTCTCTTTTGGCTTTTATAGTTCTGTTGAATAATCGTTTGATAACTTTATTGGAACCCCCTTATATGTTATTTGCTATTTCTCTCTTGATGCTTTTGGGATTCTCTCTTTATGTTTGAAATTTGCCATTTTAATTATAATATGTCTTTGATTGGTTCTGTTAGGATTCATCCTCATTGGGACTCTCTGTACTTCCTGACCTTGAGTAATGTTTTCACTCATCATGTTAGGGAAGTTTTCTCTCATTCCTCTTTTAAACAGGGTTTCCAGTCCTTGTTTTTCTTGTTGTTCTGTTATCTATTATATGGATATTATTGTGTTTCTTATTGTCTTGCAGCTCTCTTAAAACCTGTTCTTTCTTTTTCCAGCCTTTTTTCATCCTGTTACATTGTCTTGGAATATTTTTCTACATTGTCCTCCAGCTCATTTATTTCATCCTTTGCTTCCTCCAGCCTGCTGTTGTTTTCTTCTACTGTATTCCTCAGTTCAGAAATTGTATTCTTCACTTCCTCCCTGCTCTTACTGACAGTTTTTAATGTCCTTTTTAATGCAGGTATACTTCTCAGTAAGTTCCTTGTAGATTCCCTGGAGTTCTTCTTAATTCATCTGGAGTTGTTTGTAATTCTCCTGGAGTTGTTTGTAGTTTTATTTGTGCTGGCTAAGCTCATTGAGCTTCTCTATCATAATTATTTTGAATCCCATATCTGATAGTTTGTTTGCCTGTGTTTCATTTAGTGATCTTTCTGGGGATTCCTCATTTCCTTTTGGTGATGGACTGTTTCTTTTTCTCATGTTTTTGTTTCATTGTAATCCAATCAGACTGTGATTTGTTGCCAGGCTAAAGAACTGCTAGGCTGAAAGAATTGATTTAGTTGTAATCCTATTGGTCTGTGATCCACCACCAGTCTCAGATGCAGTTTGGGGTGTCATACTGATTCATTTGTAAATCAATAAATCAGCTACCAAACTCAGGTTCTCCTGGGCTAGACAGAGAGGTGAAATTGTAATCCAATGGATCAGCCACCAGTTCAGGTGCCGCCTGGTGGGACAGATTCAGATGTAAATCAATGAATCTGTGATCAGCCACCAGGCTCAGGAACTGCTGGGCTAGACAGCAAGGTACAGTTGTAATCCAATGAATCTGTGATCACCTGTCAGGCCCAGAGGTGGCTGGGTAGGATAATCCAACTCCATTTTAAAACAATGAATCCACAATCAGCCACCAATCTCAGTTGCCACTGTGTGGGGCTGACTATCTGACCCAGCTGCAGGTCAGAGAATTTGTAATTAGCTGCTAGGCCTAGGCTCTGCTGAGCAAGAACAACTGACTCAGTTGCAAAGCAATGAATCTACGATCAGCCATCAGGCTTACACACCACTGTGTGGGTCTGGCTGTCTGACCTAGCTGTAAGTCAGAGAGTTGGTGATCAGCCACAAGGCCCAGGCACTGTTGGGCAAGAAATACCTCTTCAGGTCCCAACTATTGTATCTATGCTCAGACAGGGCAGGGCAGGAGAGGTTTATTTAGATGTAAATCAAAGAATTGTTATCAGGTGCTAGGCTCAGGCACTGCTGGGCAGGGCAGGTTACTTCTAGCTTGTGGGGCTATGCGGACCCTCATCTGGAAGCTGCTTGGTGCACTGCAGTCCCACTCGAGTTGTGGGCAATGAATCAGCATTGGCATCTCCACAGCTCCTCCCCACTTCTCTCCTCCAAGCCACCACTGCAAGCTCTCCTCACGTGTCTCCAGTCCTCTCTGCCCTCCCTCCACTGGAGCCCAAGTTAGGTGGATGCCAATGTATTTTCACTGTGTTCACTCTAGTAGTTCTCTGTCTCCATTATTCTCTCAGTCCAGCAAACTCCAGGGCTTTCCAACCTTCTCAGCTGGATGCTGCTCTGCTGTCCACCATATTGCTCTAGCAGGGAGATGCAGCTAGGGAACCAGATCCCACCCTTCTCAGGTGGAGCCCCTGGCTCCGTCCCTTTGGCTGTTGTCCCTAGTGGGGGCCCAGCCAGCTCTTCTCCAGTATCCACAATTCCTACCAGTCTCGTTGTGATGCAGAGGCCTTTGCTGTTCTGTCTGTGGTTATAGGACCTCTTTCCAGCTGGTATTCTGTTGGTAATTCCAGCTGACTTTTTCTCCAAAAAAGTAATTCCAGACGTGACCTGGGAGGAGATTGGTGAAGCTCCACTTACTCCTCAGCCATCTTGCTGGAACCAAGATTTTATTTATTATTTTCTGAGAGAGGGGAAGAGAGAGAGAGGGAGAGAAACTTCAGTGTAGGGCTGCTTCTCACCTACCTCCATCCATGGAACTGGTTGGAGACCTGGATTGAAACCTGATTATGTACCCTGTCTGGGAATCCAACCAGCAACCTTTGAGTTCACAGGCTAGCACCTTACCTACTGAGTCACCAGCCAGGGCCAAAATTATACATTGTTTTGTAATATATATTTATATCAAGATTATTTCAAAACATTCATAAGTTAAAGTTGGTTCTTACCCTTTCAGCTACCTTTTGTGTTTTGATTGGTGCACTTAATCCATTTACACTTACAGTTATTATTCATAAGTATGTATTCATTGTCAGTTTTTCCCTTTGTAATTCTTTTCCTCTCTTCTCTCTCTTTGATTCTTCTTCTTCTTAAAGCAGACCCTTTAGCATCTCTTGCAATACTAGCTGGTGGAGGTGAAGTCTTTTAGCCACCTTTTGTCTGTGAAACTCCTTATTTCACCTTCCATTTTGAAAGAGAGCCTTGCTAGGTAGATTAGCATTGGCTGTGGGCCTTTGTTTTTCATTGCTTGGAATATCTCTTGCCTTTCTCTTATGGCTTGTAGTGTTTTTGTTGACAAATCACCTGATAACCTTATGAGAGCTCCCTTGTATGTTATTAGCTGTTTCTCTCTTGATGCCTTTAGGATTCTCTGTCTTTGAAAATTTCTATTTTAATTATGATGAGTCTTGCAGTGGGCCTCTTTGGGTTCAAAATCCTTGGGACCCTCTGTGCTTCTTGAACATGTGTGACTTTTTCTCTCCTCAAGTTCAAGAATTTTTCTGTTGTTACTTTTTCAAACAGGTTGTCTATCCCTTGCTGCTATTCTTCCCTTTCTGATATCCCTATAATAAGAATATTATTACATTTCATGTTGTCTTGTAGCTCTCTTAAAAGTTCTTTATTTCTCACCAGCCTGTGAGCCCAAAGATTGCTGGTTCAATTCCCCAGTCTGGGCACACAACCAGATTGCAAGCCAGGTCTCCAGCCAGGTTCTTACCTGGAGGCAGGTAAAAGGCAACCATCCATTGATGCATCTCTCCTTTTATTCCTCTCTTCCTGACCTTCTCTCTGATAATAATGAATTACAAAACATGTTTAAAACAAACAATCAAAAAAACCTTCTTAATTATTGTTGAGTCTCTTTTTGTTGCTTTGTTGCACTGTCTGGAATTTTTTTTTCTATGCTGTCCTCCAGCTTGATGATCCAGTCCTCTGCATTCTCTAACATGCTTTTGACTCCTTCTATTATAATCTTTACTTTGGAAATTGTGTTCTTCATTTATTCCTAGTTGTTATCAATAGTTTCTATGTTTTTTTAAATGCTGGTGTAATCATCAGTAATTTCCTTGTAGTTCCCCCTGAAGTTGTTTATGGTTTTCTTTGAGCTTTTATAGCTCATTGAACTTCTCTCTAATCATTATTTTGAGTTCTATGTCTGATAGATTGATTATCTTTATTTCATTTAGCACTCATTTTGAGGATTCCTTCTTTCCTTTCTATTGGAGTCTTGTTTTTCTCCTCCATTTTAGGTAATACTTCTTGTTTGTTTCTGCTTCTTAAATTGGTCTGTTTTGGCTTTCTGTCTTTGTGTTATGACCTTTTGTAGTGTTAAGAGTGCACTTTCTTTACCTTCTGGACCCACCTCTGGTGATATCAGGTCATGTCCCAGTCTTGGAATTGTCAGCCTGTTGGATACTACTAGAGATTCACTATCTTTCTCTGTGTTCTTTAATCCAATTAATCTGTGATCAGCTGTCAGGTGTAAGCACCACTGGGTAAGGCTGATTAATTCAGTTTTTAATCCAATCAATCTGTGATCAACTGTCAGGTTTAGGCAGGGCAGATTGATTTCCAATGGCAGGGCTATTATTTCTCCTCAGGCTGATGCTGCTTGGAGTATAGTAGTCTGCCTGAGGTATGGGGAATGAGTTAGTACTGGGACCCTGTCAGCTATTTCATCATTTTCACCTCAAAGCCATCACCCCAAACTCTCCTTAAGCATCTCTGGTCTCCTTTGCCCTTCCTCTGCTGGAGCCCAGGGTAAGTGGGTGCCAATGTATTTTCATGCACAGTCCCTTAAATAATTCTCTGTCTGTAGCCATCTCAAGCTCCCATACACCAGGTGTTTTTGTTTTTCATAGCTAGATGCTGGTGGCTGGGAAGCCCATCAGGGGCTTTAGAATCCACCCTTCTCAGATGGAACCCCAGCCTCTGAGAGGTTTCTGCCGCCCTTGAGCTGCTGCCCATGGAAGCCTAGCTAGCCCTCTCGAGTCTCTGTACTTTGTACCAGTCACATTGTGATGAAGCAGCCTCTTCTGTCCTATTCTGTTCTGTCTGTGGTTATAAGGCTTCTCTCCAGCTGGTGTTCTGTTGGTTATTCCAGATGATTTCTCCCCAATTAAGTTATAGTTCCAGATTGGTCCTGGGAGGAGAATGATGTAGCTCTATTTACTCCTCTACCATCATGGTTCTCTTCCAGCTACCCTATGTCTTTTGGTTGGTGCATTTAATCCATTTACATTAAATGTTATTATTAATAGGTACTTATTCATTGTGATTTCCCCAGTTTGCTCCTCTCTCATTCTCTTTTTCTTCATCATTTTATAGCAGTCTCTTTAGCATCTTCTGCATTGCTAATTTGGTGGAGATTATTCTTTTAGATTTCTTTTGTCTGGGAAACTTTTATTTCACCTTCCATTTTTAATGAGAGCCTTGCTGGATAGAGTAGTCTTGGTTGTAGGCCTTTGATTTTCAATTGCAGGAATATTTTTTACTATTCTCTTCTGACTCATAATGTGTTCAGTAAAAAATATTCTGATAGCATTTTTGGAGCTCCTTTGTATGTTATTAGCTTTTTCTCTCTTGCTGCTTTTAGAGTTCTATTTCTGTATTTGAATGTTGCAATTTTAATTCTGATGTGTCTTTGAGTGGGTCTCTGAGTTCATCTTTAATAGGACACTATGTGTTCCCTGGACTAGAATAGGTTTTTCTCTCACTAAGTTTGGGAAGTTTTGTGTCATTAGTTTTTCAAACATGTTTTCTATCCCTTGCTCCTCTTGTGTTTTTGGTCTCCCTATTTTATGCATATTATTTTTCATGTCATTGTTCAGTTGTCTTAAAACCTCTTCATTCTTTTTCAGTGTCTTTTCATTTTGTTCAACTATATGGAATTTTTTTTTCCAAATTGTCCTCCAGTTCACTGATCTGATACTTTGATTCCTCTAGCCCACTTTTAATTCTCTCTACTGTGTTCTCCAATTGAGAAATTGTAATTTTCATTTCCTCCTGGCTCTTATTGATAGTTCCTATGTCCTTTTTAACACTGAGGTAGTTGTCAGTAAGTTCCTTGTAGCTTCCCTGGAGGTGTCCATAGTTCCTTTGGAGTTCTTTATAGTTTTCTTTGAACTTGTTGAGCCCATTGAGGTTTATTTTAATCATCATTTTGAATTCCATGTTTGGTAGTTTGCTTGCCTTTATTTCATTTGGTAGTCTTTCTGGGGATTCCTTTTTTCCCTTTATTTATTTATTTAGCCTCCCCATTTTAGGTTATTCTTTTTTGTTTCTGTTTCATATATTGATATGCTTTGACTTTCTGTTCTCATGGTTTGACATTCTGTGATAGGAGTCCTGTGGGATTGAGTGGTACATTCCCCTAGATTTCCTAAACTTTCTACCTTTGAGATGCCCTTTATGACACTTATTTTTTCTGTCTGGTTGCATTTTGTTTTTTTGTTTTTTTAATTTTATTGTTGTTGTATTACATCCATCCCCTTTTTGCTCCCCTCTGTCCTCCTCCCCACCCACCCATTCCCCCCAAAGTCAATCACCCCTGTTGTCCATGTCCATGGTTCCTTTATACTAGGTTCTTGTCTAAGCTGCTCCCCTTTCTTGCCTCTGCCTCCCCCCTCCCACCTCCCCCCAACCCCTTTTCCCCTGACCACTGAAGGCCTATTCCTT
>PVIW01011602.1:0-36615 GCA_004026585.1 Noctilio leporinus | reverse complement strand
GGTCTGTCTCCTTCATGTTGAGTCATGTAAGTTCTTTATATATTTTGGAGATCAAACCCTTGTCTGAGGTGTCATTGGCAAATGTTTTCCCATGCAGTTGGTTCCCTTTTATTTCTGGTGATGTTTTCTTTAGCTGAACATCAAACTCAGTTTGATGTAGTCCCATTTGTTCATTTTTTCCTTTTTTTCCCTTGCCCTGAGAGAGATATCAGTGAAAATATTGCTGCATGGGATATCTGCAATTTTATGGCCTATGTTTTCCTCTAGGACTTTTATGGTGGCCTGGCTTAGGTTTAAATCTTGAGTTTATTCTGGTGTATGGTGTAAGTTGGTGGTCTAGTTTCATTTTTTTTACATACCCCTGTCCAGTTCTCCCAACACCACTTGTTGAAGAGGCTATTTTCACTCCATCTTATGTTCCTTCCCCCTTTGTCAAATATTAGTTGCCCATAAAGTCCTGGGTTTATTTTGAGGCTCCCTATTCTGTTCCATTGATCTGCATGTCTGTTCTTGTGCCAGTACTAGCCTGTTTTGATTACTATGACTTTGTAATATAATTTGATATCTGTTATTATGATTCCTCCTATTTTGTTCTTCTTTCTCAAGATTGCTGTAGTTATTCTGGGTTGTTTTTGGCACCATGTAAGTTTTTAAAGTATTTGTCTAGGTCTGTGAAATACGTTGTTGGCATTTTAATAGGGATTGCATTGAATCTCTAAATGTTTTTGGGTAGTATGGACATTTTGATGATAATTCTTTCCATCCACAAACATGGTATATGCTTCTCCTTATTTGTATCTTCCTTAATTTCTTTCTTCAGTGTTCTGTAGTTTTCTGAGAATAGGTCTTTTATCTCCTTGGTTAAGGTTATTCCTAAGTACTTCATTTTTCTTGTTGCTATAGTAAATGGGATTTGTTTTCTAGTTTCTTTCTCTGATGTTTCATTGTTGGTATATACAAATACCTTCAATATCTGGATATTGACTCTGTATCCAGCTATTTTGCCAAATTCATTTATTTCATTGAGTAGCTTTTTGGTGGAATCTATAGCGTTTTCTATGTGCACTGTCATGTCATCCGTATATAATGACAGTCTTACTTCCTCCTATGCCTTTGATTCCTTTTTCTTGTCTGATTGCTGTGGCTAGGACTTCCAAAAGTATGTTGAATGGAAGTGGAGACAGTGGACACTTGTATATTGTTCCTGATATGAAGGGGAAATCTTTCAGTTTTTGCCCATTGGGTATGATATTGGCTGTTGGTTTTTTGTAGATGGTCTTTACTATGTTGAGGTATGCTTTCTCTATTCCCACCTTGCTGAGCATTTTTATCTAAGTGGATGCTATACTTTATCAAATGCTTTTTTGGCATCTATGGATATGATTATATGGTTTTTATTGATTTGTTCATGTGGCATATTTCATTTATTGATTTTATATCAATAAATATTATATCATCCTTGAATCCTTAGGATGAATCCTATCTAATTGTGTTGTATGATCTTTTTAATGTATTGCTGGGTCTAGTTTGCCAATATTTTGTTGAGGATTTTAGCATCCATGTTCATCAGGGATATTGGCCTATAGTTTTCATTCTTTGTTGTGTGTCGGCCAGGTTTTGGGATTAGAATAATATTGACCCCATAGAAAGAGGTTGGGAGTCTTCCCTCTTCTTGGATTTTCTGGAATATGTTGAGAAGGATAGGAGTTAGTTCTTGCTAAATGTTTGGTAAAATTTGCCTTTGTAGCCATCCGGTTCAGGGCTTTTGTGTGTTGGGAGTTTTTTGATTACTGCTTCAATTTCACTAGTGGTTACTGGTCTTTTCAGGCTTTCCATTTCTTCTAGATTCAGTTTTGGAAAATTATGTTTTCAGAAATTTGTTCATTTCAATCAAGTTGTCAAATTTTTATCATGTAACTCTTCATAGTTCTTACAATCCTTTGTATTTCTGTGGTATCAATTGTGATTTCTCCTGTGTCATTTCTGATGTTTATTTGGGTCCTCTCTCTTTTTTTTCTTGATGTGTCTGGTTAATGGCTTTTCAATTTGTTTATTGTTTTAAAAAACCAGCTCCTAGATTTATGATTCTTTGAATTGTAGTTTTAGTCTCTATGTCATTTAATTTTGCTCTGATCTTGATAATTTCCTTCCTTCTACTTGCTCTGGGCTTTGTTTGTTGTTGTTCCTCTAGTTATTGTAGCTGTAAGGTTATATTGTTTATTTGAGATTCTATCTTTTTAGGTGGGGCTGTATTGCTATGCACTTCCCTCTGAGGAACTGCCTTTCTTGTGTCCTATAGGTTTTGGCCTGTTATGTGTTCATTTTCACTTGTTTCCAGAAACTTTTTGATTTTTTCCTTGATCTCATTGTCAACCCAATCATTATTCAATAGCATGTTATTCAGCCTCCATGAATTCGAATGTTTTTGTTTTTTTCTTTTGAGGTTGGTTTCCAGTTTCAAGCCATTGTGATCTGAGAAGATGCTTGCTGTAATTTCAATTTTTTTAATTTGTGGAGGCTTTTTTTTTTTTTTTTCCTACCATGTCGTTTATCTTGGGAATGTTCCATGTGCATTTGAAAAGAAAGTGCATTTTGCTTCTTTGGGGTGAGAAGTTCTGTATATATCATTTAAGTCCATTTGATCTAGAGTATTGTTTAATGACATAATATCCTTTGTGTTTCTTTGCTTGGAATATCTATCCATTGTTGACAATAGGGTGTTAAAAACCCCCTACTATGAGTATGTTGATCTCTATATTCATCTTGCAGTCCTCTAAGATTTTTCCTGTGTAATTGGATGCTCCTATATTGGATGCATATATGTTTACAAATGTTATGTTTTCTTGATGGGTTTATTCCCATGAATATTACAAAATGTCCTTCTTTGTCTCTTTTTAATGGGCTTGTTTTGAAATCTATTTTGCCCAATGTGAGTATTGCTACCCCAGTTAATTTTTTTCATGTCCATTTGCTTAAAATATATTTTTTTCACCTCTTCACTTTTAGTCTGTGTAGATCTTTCATTCTGAGATGGGTCTCTTGTAGACAACCTACTGTATATGTGGGTCCTGTGTTTATATTCTTTTAGCTACCCGATATTTTTTGATTGGAGTATTTAACCATTTACATTTAATGATATTATTGACAGGTGCCTATTCATTGTGATTTTTTCCTCTTTGTATCTCTGTTTCCCTCTCTCTTCTTTTCTTCCTCTTAGAGTAATCCCATTAACATTTCTTGCAGTGTCAGTTTGGTGGAGATGTATTCATTCTTTTCTCTTGGAAACTTTTTATTTCACCTTTCATTTTAAATGAGAGTAGTCTTGGTTATATGCCTTTGTTTTTCATTGTTAGGAATACTTTTTGCCATTCTCTTCTGGCTTGTAGTGTTACTGTTGGGAAATCAGCTGATAGCCTTATTGGAGTTGCCTTGTATGTTATTAGCTGTTTCTCTCTTCTTGCCTTTAGGATTTTCTCTTTATATTTGAATGTTGCTATTTTAATTATGATGTGTCTTGGTGTAGGCCTGGGTTCATCTTCATTGGGACCCTCTGTGCTTCTTGAGCTTGTGTGACTTTTTCTGTCCTCAAGTTAGGGAAGTTTTCTGTTATTACTTTTTCAAATAGGTTTTCTATCTCTTTCTCCTATTTTTGTCCTTCTGGTATCTCTATGATATGGATATTGTTACATTTAATGTTGTCCTGTAGCTCTCTTAACAATTCTTCATTCTTTTATAGTCTTTTTAAATTTTGTTGCAGTGTCTGGGTATTTTTTCCACATTGTCCTCCAATTTGCTGTTCTGGTCCTGTTTGCTCTAATCTGCTTTTGCGTTCTTGAACTGTGTTCTTCAGTCCAAAATATCTTGGGGAGTGGGGCTGAGCAATTTGCTCTCTGCCACTGTCAGGATCAGCCCTAGATGCCACACCCCTATTCTTGCTGATTTGCCAGCAGCTGTAGTGCCTGGGCTGGAGCAGGCTGGAGTGGCTTATCGTTAGTTGCATGCCCCCCAGCACGTCCTCCAAATTTACACAGTTACTCCAGTCTGCTGTTGCCAAGTAGATTCCCTCCAAGAGCGCAACTACTTAGTCTTTCTGAGTCTGTGCTATCTGTCCATACTATCTGCTGCTAAAATACCCAGCCAACTAGCCAGCCTGAAGCTGTTTTTAAACAGCCACCATACACATTTGGACAAACTGCCCCAGTGACCTATTTAGAAGCCGCTGGCCTGAGGCCATGCACTGTGAACCCAGGTTACACTAACTCACAGCTCTCTGCAATCTCTGGATCAATCATACCAGAATCCAGTTGCTACTCACACCAACTCTCAGTGACTTTTACTTGTCTCACATTCCTTGAGGTCTCCTCAAGTCACTCAGAAACCAGAGGAAGCATTCAGTGCTGCCTGCTACCATGCTGCCATCTTCAACTCCCTCTTTTATTCTTGATGTGGGTCTTCTTTCTCTTTTTGTGGTGAGTCTAGTTGTAAAATTTTCAATTTTAGTGATCTTAAAAAGCCCCAGATTTTGGATTCTTCATTTTTTCTATTTTTATTACAAATTCCATTTCTTTCTGTTATGCTCTTTAATACTCTTTTTATTATGAAATTGCTTTGGGTATAATTTACTCTCCACCTTTATATTTTTAAGGCAGAAGTTTAGATAATTAAGATATCTTTGTAATGCAAATGCATTGCTATAAATTTTTTTTCTGAGCACTGTTTTAGCTGCACTTCACAAATTTTTTATTTCTATTAAATTCAAAGTACTTTCTAATTTCCTCTGACTTCCACTTTGACATAGTTATTTCAAAATGTTTTGCTTGATTTTCAACTACTTGAGAAGTTTTCAGATATTTTTCTATTGGTGATTTTAGTTTGATTCTAGATGCTCAGAGAACATGCTTTGTATTATTTCAGTTCTTTTAAATTTCTTGATGTTTGATCATAGATGTATGTGGTCTATATTGATGAATGTTCTAGGTACTTAAAAAGCATTTACAGGTAACCCCCATATAATACAGCACTTCTATAATATGATTTCAAGACTTGGGGAAACTCCTTGTACAACATGGCACCCTAGAACACGACTTCACTCTTACATGGTTTGAGAAATAGAGAAATCCCTGAACAACATGGAGCATAATAAGAGCTTTTTTTTTTTTTTTAAAGATGTCATTTATTATTTTTAGAGAGAGGGGTAGGGTGAGAGTCAGAGAGGAAGAGAGACATCAATGTATGGTTGCCTTTCATCTGCTCCCACCTACAGAGCTGGCTGGAGACCTGGTTTACAACCTGGTTATGTGCCCTGGCTGGGAATCAAACTAGCAACCTTTGGGTTCACAGGCCAGCACCTTATCCACTGTGCCACCAGCCAGGTCGTAATAAGAGGTTTTAAGAGCAAAAAATATCTCACTTGAAATTAGGGTGGTCCCCAAACATGATGGAAAGTAAAAAGAGCTTTTTAAGAGCAAAAAAATATCTAATTCAAAATTAGGGAAATCTCAAAACAACACCAAGCATAATAAGATTTTTTAAGAGCAAAAAAATATCCCATTTGAAATTAATAAAATTTATAATGGTCTCTCAGCTAAAAGCAAGCAATCTAAAATAACAGATTTTTTTTTTTTGTAAAAAACACAGAAGTACAGATAATGCTGAAGAAAGTTCAGAGGATGAAGGTGCCTTGTCAAAAAGAAAATACCCTCAGTTAATGGTGCTTAGTAGTGATGGCAAAGAAAACATTATTTAATACATATTAATATGTTATAGTTTTAATGAAAATTGCTTTAATGAAGATATTTCTCTTAATTATAAAAATATATTAGTATTTTATTTATTATTTACTTTTGGAACTTAACCCTCTTTTTTCTACTAGTTTTTTATTTTGTATAACATGGATTCACATAACACAGAATTTCTTATGAACCTAACAACCATGTTATGTGGGGATTGCCTATACATTATGTTGTTGTTTAAAAGATTGTAGGCATATTAGCTAGGTTAAGTTGCTTAATAACATTATTCAGGTCTTCCATATCCTTATCTATTTTCTGTCCTTTTGCTCTGTTGTAAACTGAGAGGCACATTAGATCTTCCATTTTAACCATGCATTTATCTGTTTTCATTTTTACACTTCCCAGATTTTGCTTCATGTATTTTGAAGCTGTTATGTGAGTACAAATTTGGAATTATTTCTTGCTGATAGGTTGAATTCTTTATCATTATGTAGTATTTTCTTTATCTTTTTGTTTTTTGCAATGTCCTTTTTATCCCTTACAATATTTCTTCTGAAGTCTACTTATGACATTAATATTGCCACTCCAGATTCCCTTCATCTGGATCTTCTCAAATCATTTTATCTATCACCTATCTATCTATTATCTATCTATCTATCTATCTATCTATCTATCTATCTATCATCTTAATATTTATTAACTTTATTGAGATGACATTGGTGAATAAAATTATATAGGTTTCAGATGTACAAGTCTATAATACATCATCTGCATATTGTATTGTGTGTTCACCACCCCAAAATCAAGTTTCCTTGGTCAACATTTATCTCTCCTTTATCCTCTTCTACCTTCCCTCCCCTCTTTTCCCTCTGATAATCCCCATACTATTGTCTGTGTTTATGATGTTTTTTGTTTGTTTCCATAAGTCCTTTACCTTTTCTCAGTCTGTTCTCTGTACCTATGAGTTTGTTCCCATTTTGTTTATTAGTTTATTTAGTTCATTAGTTCCACATATAAGTGAACTGATATGGTATTTGTCTTTCTCTGACTGGCTTATTTCACTTAGCATAATACTCTCCAGGTTTATCCATGCTGTTACAAAAGGTGAGACTTGCTACTTTTTTCATAGCTGAGTAGTACTCCATTTTGTAAATGTACCGCAGATTTTTTATCCACTCATCTACTAGTGGGCATGTGGACTGCTTCCAAATCTTGGTTATAGGAAATAATGCTACAATAAACACAGGGGTGCATATATATGTTTGAGTCAGCATTTTAGGTTTCTTTGGCTATATTCCCAGAAATGGAGTTACTGGGGCATACGCAGTTTTGTTTTTAATTTTTAAGGTGTTTCATTACTGTTTTCCAGAGTGGCTGCATCAGTCCACATTGCCACCAACAGTGCACTAGGGTTTCCTTTTCTCCACATTCTTACCAAAACTTGTTTCCTGAGTTATGGATGATAGCTATTCTGTCTGTCTGGTGTGAGGTGATAATTTTATTGTGGTTTTAATTTGCATTTCTCTGATAATGATTAGTGATGGGTTGAATATGAAGTGAACCTTGGAATAGGTTAGCTGAGTTCTCTTGCTTCATAGAGAACAAAGCTAAACCCAGGAAACATTAAGTGGTGGAGAGTTTGGATGATTACTCAGCTCTGCCAATTGTTCAGTCTGATGTACTTCTGCCAGTGACTACTCTTTGCTGTTCTCTTTAGAACAGTCAAGAGGGATAAATCCAACTACAAAACCTTCCTTAGTGCCCACTAAGTTCCAGGTATTAGTTGAGATACAAAGACAAATAAGACCTATTCCTTGCCATTGGAGAGTTTGTAGCCTGGTGGGGGAGACAGACATATAGGCACCTAATTATGTGATAAACAGAAGACTTAAAATGCCCTTCTGTGTTGTGACCCACAAACAATTTTTGAGAATAGATCACATTTGAGGTGAAAGCTAAACAATATCCAAAATATGGCTGCATTTTGCTTAGTTTCTTCCAGAAAACTGATGTAGCAAGAACTCTAGTTTCTCTGCATTTTGGCTGGCTCAGCTGCAAAGATTCTCAAATGGTCCTCATGGGCACGTGTCCAGTAATGAGTTTAGAGACTTGAGCCAAATTGTTATAATGAGTGCTTCATACTATCATCCATGTAATAATTAGAAGCTCTTTTTGCTTTCTGGTCTTGTGTATCAAACAATTATACTGAGTTTCTCTAAGGGCTATGAAATAGAATGGGAGGAAATTATTACAGACAATAATCATTTTGGGCATCTACAATCAAAGTGTCCTCCCTCCTTCCCTTCTTTTTGACAAAATGTGTAATGATTCACAGTAAGGATGCATAAAAAATAATAAATAGACAACATGTATTAAAAACATTGAATTCATTGAATTGGTACCTGTGTTGTTTATAAACCTTTTTCTTTTACTTGACATACTATGCAGTTCATGAGTGTGAGGTAAAATCATTGTGATTGGTGTCTGTAGTCAGCCTTGGTACATTCAGATTTCTTTCTGCTGGTGCTTTTTAAATTATCATTAATAGGATTACAGTACAGAAATCAGGGTCTGATCATGGGGGAATGGATCTTGAAAGGTCACAGTCTTTACACCCTTTCCTTTAATTACTTTATATTTAAACTATTTCTAGTATTGCCACGTATGATGAGCTAATCCTACTTCTCTGAGTTTTGGTAGAACTATGAGCCACTAATTTCCTTCACTGTATGAAAATATCTATCATATTTTGGTATCACATTAAATATTTTTAATTTTTTTACCTATATATTCAAACATAGCTTCTGTTCCAAATTTTCCTACTGCACTTTTGTGTTGAAAGTTGTGTGAAGCATCTGGGATAAAATTAATAGTAAAAAATAGTGAATGAATACATGGTTCTCACAATTTGAGTGACCAAAATGACAATGAAAATGGGCAGCAACTTTTACTGCACCTCCCCTCCACATGTATCCATATTGTTTTCTCCTGTTGCTTCAAGGTCCTGAATGTCACCCCAGGAAAGCACTTTCACAAGGATTCCAGCTTGTGAAAATTTCTGTTGTATAAGAAAAGGCTGTTCAGAGGAATCCAAAATGGAGGCATACATAGACATGCTACATCTCAAAACTAAAGGTAATCAGAAATTCCAGAATGCTGAGCTGTATGGAAGTCTAACAAATATGTATATAAAACTACTCATGCAGACAGGTAGGTGGGGAAGAGCTGGGACAGAGGGGACATGGTTTGGTGAGCAGATTGCCAGTGTAGCAGCTACAGTGGAATGGTGACTATGGCTAACCAGCAGAAAGGGCAATCACAGTAGGGACACCTGTTGGGTGCTCCTGGCACCAGACCAAATGGCACACGTCTTGGTTCCAGCGCCAGGTATAAAATGAAGTCACATTGCTTCCAATGCTGAAAACCAGTGGGAGTTGGGGTGGAAGAAGAAACTGCTGGTCTCATAGCAGAGTTGTTTTTTAGAGGGCCCTCACAGTCCTGGAACATCTGCAGACCCACCTAATCTAAGAACAACAGACAGGGAAACAACTAGAGAAGTGCTAGTCCCATACAGGAAGAGGGAGAAGTGCCTGGCAAAGGGGTGAGTGCTGAGTAAGCAGCATTGTTCCCTCTCAGACCCCTCCCCAACATACAGCACCACAAGAAAAGGAAAATGGGTTGCCCTGCACTGATGAATACCTATGGCTCTGCCACTTACAACATAACAGGTGTAACAGCTCTACCTAAGATACAGAAGCATATAGGAGCCTATAAAGATGAGGAGACAGAGAAATATGGCTCAAAGAAAAAAGAAGAAGAAGAAGAAATTGAGGTACCAGTGGCTGCACTAAGTGTTAAAGAAGTAGATAGCCTGACAGGCACACAGTTTAAAATGCTGGTAATAAAGATGCTCACAGATATGGCAGTGTGCTTAAATATGGCAAATGCAGAATAGAAGAAATGAAGCCTAGGCCAAGATAAATAAAGGAAAATATACAATGGTGAAGGAAAGGAAAACAGGGTTCAAATTAATGATTTGGAACATAAGTAAACAGTCAATAAGCACAGAAAGCGGAAACAAGAATTAAAAAAATGAGAGGCTTAGGAAACTCTGGGCCAACTTTAAACATGCCAACATCTGAATCATAGGGGTGCCAGAGGAAAAGATAAAGAGCAAGAAATTGGAAACCTGTGTGGAAAACTAATGAAGGAAAACTTCCCAAATTTGACAAAGGAAAGAGACATACAAGTACAGGAAGCACAGAATTCCAAACAAGCTCAGTCTAAATTGGACTACACAAAGACACATCATAATTAAAATGACAAATGGTAAAGGGAGACTCTTAAAAGCAGCAAGAGAAAAGAGAGTTACTTACAAAGGGATTCCTATAAGACTATCAGCTGATTTCTCAAAAGAAACTTTCCAGGCAAGAAGAGGCTGGCAAGGAATATTCAAAGTTATGAAAAGCAAGGACCTACAACCAAGATTACTCTATCCAGCAAAGCTATCTTTAGAATGAAGGGCAGACAAAATACTTCCCAGACAAGGTGAACCTAAAGAAGTTCATTATCACCAAGCCATTATTATATGAAATGTTAAAGGGACTTATTTAAGAAAAAGAGGAACAAAATTATAAACATTAAAAAGACAACTCTCAACTATCAATTACAGAATCTTAAAAAAACAAAAACAAAAACAAAAACAAACAAAGCAAACAACCAGAATAGGACCAGAATCTTAGGTATAGGATGATTGAGAGGGTTATCACCTGGGAGGGGGAAGGGCGTGAAATGGGGAAATGGTTCAGGGATTAGGAAATGTAATTCGTGGGTACAAAATAGCGAGAGGTTAAAAATAAAAGAGGAAAGGGTGAAGCCAGGGAACTTAAATGCACAGCTCAAGGACATGAACTGAGGGGTGGATGCTGAGACTGAAGGAGGGAATGGGGTTCTTGGGTGGAGGACAGCAAATGGAAAAGAATTTGGGAAACTGTAACAGTATAATCAATAAAATACACACAAAGAGAGTAAGTGACTTATTATTCTCTATAAAAACTCACTTTTTTACCCACCCACAAAGGATATTCAATTACAGGAAAACCAACTTATCTTAGCCTTCTCTCCCATAGAAATAAAATGTAAGCCACATATGTACAATTAAAAAATTATTTTAAATTATTTTATTGTTACTGTATTACATTTATCCCACCCCCGCCCCCATTCTCCAATGCCCTACCTTCCCCCGCCTCCTCCCACAGTCATTCTTACATGTTGTCCTTGTCCATGGGTCATCCATGTTAGTTGTTTGACTAAACTGTTCCCCTTCTTTGCATCTTTCTTTCTCTCCTTCCTCCCCCTTTCACTCTGCCCACTGAAAGTCTGTTCCTTGTTTTCATGTTTTGGTTCTATTTTGCTTGTTTGTTTGTTTTCTTCATTAGTCTTCTCTTTTGGGTGAGATCATATGGTATTTGTCTTTCACTGACTGACTTATTTCACTAAGGATAAAACTCTTCAGTCCTATCCATGTTGTCCCAAAAGGTAGGAGCTTCTTCTTTCATTATCCTGTGTAGTATTCCATTGTGTGAATGAACAAAGATTTTCTGATCCATTCATCCATTGATGGGCACTTAGACTGTCTTCAGCACTTGGCTATTGTAAATAACACTGCTATGAACATAGGAGTGCATAGGTTTTCTCTGAATTGGTGTTTCAGGATTCTTCAGATATAATCCTAGCAGTGGAATAACTGGGTCAAAAGGCAGTTTCATTTTTAGTTTTTTTTAAGGAAATTCCATGCTGTTTTCCATAGTGGCTAACCCAGTCTGCATTCCCACCAACAATGCACCAGGGTTCTCTTTTTCCACATCCCTACCAGCACTTGTTTGTTGATTTGTTGATGATTCTCATTCTGACAGGTGTGAGGTGGTATCTCATTGTGGTTTTAATTTGCATCTCTCTGATGGCTAGTGATGTTGAACATTCTTTAATATGACTATGGGCCCTTTATATGTCCTTCTTAGAGAAGTGTCTGTTCAGGTCCTTTGCCAATTTTTAAGTTTGGCTATCTATCTTCCTGGTGTTGAGTCATATAAGTTCTTTAATATTTTGGAGCTCAAACCCTGTCTGAGGTATCATTAACAAATATGTTTTCCCATGCAGTTGGTTCCCTTTTAATTTTGCTGATATTTTCTTTCTTTTTTTTTTTTTTTTTAAGATTTTATTTCATTATTTTTAGAAAGAGGGGAAGGGAGAGAGGGGAGAAAGGGAGAGAGACATCAATGTATGGTTGCGTTTCACCTGCCTCCAGCCACAGACCTGACTGGAGACTTGGTTTGCAACCTGGTTATGTGCCCTGGCTGGGGAATCGAACCTGCGACCTTTGGGTTTGCAGGCCGGCGCCTTAACCACTGTGCTACCAGCCAGGGTTAATTTTGCTGATATTTTCTTTAGTTGAGCAGAAACTTTTCAGTTTGAGGTAGTCTCATTTGTTTTTCTGTTTATTTATTTACTTTGCCTTTGAGGAAGTGTTGGTAAAAATATTGCTGCATGGGATGTCTGAAATTTTTCTGCTTATGTTTTCCTCTAGAACTTTTATGGTGGCACTGCTTATGTTTAAGTCCTTTATCCATCTTGAGTTTATACTGGTGTATGGAGTAAACTGATGGTCTAGTTTTATTTTTTTACATATCTCTGTCCAGTTCTCCCAACACCACTTGTTGAAGATGCTATTTTCACTTCATTTTATGTTCCTCCCCCTTTTGTTGAATATTAGTTGAACATCAAGTCTTGGGTTTATTTCTGGGCTCTCTGTTCTGTTCCATTGATCTATATGTCTATTCTTATGCCAGTACCAGACTGTTTTCATTACAGTTGCCTTGTAGTATAGTTTGATATTCGGTATCGTGATTCCTCCTACTTTGTTGTTCTTTCTCAGGATGGCTGTGGCTATTTGTTGTCATTTTTGGCTCCATATAAATTTTTGAGGTATTTTTTCTAGATCTTTGAAATATGTCACTGGTATTTTTTAAAATTTTATTGTATTACATCCATCCCCTTGTCACTGGTATTTTAATAGTGATTGCATTGAATCTATAATTGTATTTGGGTAGTATGGACTTTTTTTTTTTTATTTGTTTGTTTGTTCAGAGAGATGTGGAGGGAGAGAGGCAAAGAGGGAGAGAGACATCATTGTATGGTTGCCTTTCACCTGCTTCCAGCTACGGATCTGCCTGAAAACCTGGCTTGCAACCTGGTTATGTGCCCTGGCTGGGAATCAAACCAGCGATCTTTGGGTTCTCAGGTTATTGCCGTATCCACTGTGCCACCAGCCAGGGCCAGTATGGACATTTTAATGATGTTAATTCTTCCCATCCATGAACATGGTATATGCTTCCATTTTTTTGTATGTTCCTTAATTTCTTTCTTCAGTGTTCTGTAGTTTTCTGAGTATAAGTCTTTTATCTCCTTGGTTAAGTTTATTCCTAAGTACTTTATTTTTCTTGTTGCTATGGTAAATGGGATTTGTTTTCTAGTTTATATCTCTGATGTTTTATTGCTAGTATACAAAAATGCCTTTGATTTCTGAATTTGGACTTTATATACAGCTATTTTGCTGTATATAAAATAAGTGTATACTCACTTATTAGGTTGAGTAGTTTTTTGGTGGGGTCTGTTGGGTTTTCTATGTACACTATCATGTTGTCTGTAAATAATGACAGTCTTACTTCCTTCTTTTCTATTTGGATACCTTTGATTTCTTTTTCTTATTTGATCACTATGGCTAGAACTCCCAAAATGATGTTGAACAGAAGTAGAGAGAGTAGGGGACAGAGGGTAGCAAAAAGGGGATGGATGTAATATAACAACAATAAAATAAAATTAAAAAAAAAAAAGAAGTAGAGAGAGTGGACAACCTTGTCTTGTTCCTGATCTTGGGGGGAAAGCTTTTAGTTTTTGTCCATTGAGTATGATGTTGGCTATAGCTTTCTCATATATGGCCTTTATTATGTTGATTTATACTCCCTTTATTCCCATTTTCCTGAGCATTTTTATCATTAATGGTTACTGTACTTTATCAAATGCTTTTTCATCATCTATTGATATGATCATATGGTTTTTGACTTTCATTTTGTTCATGTGGTGTATTACAATTATTGGCTTGTGAATGTTGTACTATCCTTGCATCCCTGTGATGAATCCCATGTGATCATGATATATGATCTTTTTAATGTGTTGCTGGATCCAATTTGCTAATATTTTGTTGAGAATTTTAGCAGCTATGTTCATCAGATGTGGTTTTCTTTCTTTATTGTGTCTAGACCTGGTTTTGGGGTTAGAATAATATTGCCCTCATAGAAAGAGTTTGGGACTCTTCCCTCTTCTTGGGTTTTTTGGAATAGATTGAGAAGGATAGCAATGAGTTCTTCCCTAAATGTCTAGTAAAATTCATCTATGTAGTCATTCAGTCCAGGGCTCTTGTGCGCTGGGAGTTTTTTGATTACTGATTCAATTTCACTAGTTGTTATCCAATTATGCAGGCTTTCTGATTGAGTTTTGGTAGATTATACATTTCCAGAAATTTTTCCATTTTACCCAGGTTGTCAAAAATCTAGTTACATAGTCGTTTGTAGTAATTTTTAATAATCCTTTGTACTTCTGTGGTATCAGTTGTGATTTCTTCTCTGTCATTTCTGATTTTATTTATTTAGGTCCTTTCTCTTTTTTTTTTTCTTGATGAGTCTGGTTAAAGTCTTGTCAATTTTGTTTTATCTTTTCAAGAACCAGTTCCTGGATTTACTAATTCTTTGAATTGTAGTTTTAGTCTCTATGTCATTTAGTTCTGCTTTAATCTTGATTAGTTTCTTCCTTCTACTTACTCTGGGCTTTGTTTTTTATTGCTCCTCTAGTTCTTTTAGTTTTTTGGTAGACCTGTATTGCTATGAACTTATTTTGAGGACTGCCTTCTCTGTGTACCATAGGTTTTGGGCTGTTCATTTTCATTTGTTTCCAGAAACTTTCTGATTTCTTCTTTGATCTCATTGTTAACCCATTCATTACTTAAAAGCATGTTATTCAGTCTCCATGAATTAAAATGTTTTTGCTTTTTTCCCTTGATGTTAGTTTTTAATTTCAAGCCATTGTGATCTGAGAAGATGCCTGGTATGATTTAAATTTTCTTGAATTTGTGGAGGCTTGTCTTGTGTCCTACCATGTGGTCTATCTTTGAGAATGTTCCATGCACATTTGAAAAGAATGTGTATTTTACTTCTTTGAGGTGAAAAGTTCTGTATATATCAGTTAAGTTCATTTCCTCTAGAGTGTTGTTCAATGTCACAATATCCTTGGTGTTTTTCTTTTCTTTTTTGGCTTGGTAGATCTGTCCATAGTTGATAATGGGGTATTAAAATTTCCTACTATTAGTGTGTTGCTGTAGATATCCTTCTGGAAGTTCTTCAAGATTTTTCTTACATATTTGGGTGCTGTTATGTTGGGTGCATATATATTTACAAGGGTTATATTTTCTTGCTGGAGTTATGAAATGTCCTTCTTTGTCTCTTTATGACCTTTGTTGTAAAATCTACTTTGTCTGAGATCAGTATTGCTACCCAAAGCTTATTTTCATGTCCATTTGCTTCAAATATAGTTTTCCTTCCCTTCTCTTATAGCCTGTGTTGATCTTTTGTTCTAAAGTGGGTTTCTTGTAGACAGCATATATATGGGTCAAGTTTTCTTATCCATTCAGCTTTCTTATATCTTTTGATTGTGCATTTACCATTTACATTTAAGATTATCATTGATTGATACTTATTTATTGCCATTTCCCCCTTTTATACCTGTGTTTCTCTCTGTCTCTCTCTGTTTCTTCATTTTTTTAAAAGAGACCCTTTAGTGTCTCTTGTAATGTTGGTTTGGTAGAGATGTATTCTTTTAGCATCATTTTGTCTGGGAATCTCCTTCTTTCATCTTCCATTTTGAATAAGAGCCTTGCTGGGTAGAGCCTTCTTGGTTGCAGGCTTTTGGTTTTCATTACTTGGAATATTTTTCCTTTAATTCCCTTCTGGCTTGTAGTATTTCTGTTGAATAATCATTCGATAACCTTATCAGAGCCCCCTTATATTAGTTGTTCTCTCATGATGCTTTTAGGATTCTCTCCTTATCTTTGAAATTTGCCATTTTAAGTTTGATATACCTTGGAGTGTGTCTGTTTGGGTTCATCCTCACTGGGACTCTCTGTTCTTCCTAAATTTGAGTTACATTTTTGCTCATCAATTTAGGGAAGTTTTCTATCATTACTTTTTTGAACAGTTTTTCCATCCCTTGGTTTTCTTCTTCTGGTATCCCTATGATATGGATATTATTGCATTTTATGTTGTCCTGCAGCTCTCTTAAAACCTCTTAATTCTTTTTCAATCTTTTTTCATTTTGTTGCACTGTCTTGGACTATTTTTCTATGTTGCCCTCCAGCTCACTGATCTGATCCTCTGCTTCCTCTAGTCTGCTGTTTATCCCTTCTACTATATTTAATTTGGAAATTGTATTCTTTGTTTCCTCCTGGCTCTTATTGATAGTTTCTATGTTTTTTTTTTTTTTTTTTTTAAGATTTTATTTCATTAGTTTTAGAAAGAGGGGGAAGAGAGAGAGGCAGAGAAGGAGAGATACATCAATGTATGGTTGCTTTTCACCTGCCTCCAGCCACAGACCTGACTGGAGACCTGGTTTGCAACCTGGTTATGCGCCCTGGCTGGGGAATCGAACCTGCTACCTTTGGGTTTCGCAGGCCGGCACCTTATCCACTGTGCTACCAGCCAGGGCCCGTTTCTATGTTTTTTAAAATGCTGTTGTAGTTCTCAGTAACTTTCCTGGAGTTCTTCATAGTTCTCCTGGAGTTGTTTATAGTTTCCTTTGAGTTTGTTGAACTCATTGATCTTTTCTATCATCATTATTTTGAATTCTATATCTGGTAGTTTCCTTGCCTCTGTTTCATTTAGTAGTCTTTTTTTGGGAATTCCTCCTTTCTTTTGAGTGATGGGCTGTTTCTTTTTATCCCCATTTTTAGGTATCTCTTCTTGTTTGCTTTTGCATTTTAATTTGGGATTTTTGTAGTCCTTGTCTTTGTGGTGTGACCTGTCATGTAGAGGTGCACTTCCTTTACTTCCTGGATCCTCCTCTGGTCACATTAGATCATTTCATAATTTGGGTCTAGTCAGCCTATTGGAGCCAACCAGAGATCCACTGTCTTTGTCTAAGCCCTTTAGTTTTTAATCAAATTAACCTGTGCTCAGCTATCAGGTGTAGGTACTGCTGGGTGGGACCTATTAGTTCAATTGTAAATCAATCAATCTGTGATCAGTGATCACCTTAGGTACCACTGTGCAAGGCCAATTAATTTAGTTGTAATCCAATGAATCTGTGATCAGCCACCAGGATCAGGCACCACTGGGCAGATTGATTCCCTCAGGCAGAAGCTGCTTGGCACAGCATAGTCCGTCTGCAATGTAGGGGATGAGTCAGCACTGGGATCTTGTCAGCTGCTCCCTCATTTCTCTCCTCAAGGCCACCACTCCAAACTCTCCTTCAGTGTCTCTAGTCCACCCTGCCCTCCCTCTGCTGGAGCCCAGGGTAAGGGGGGGATAATGTATTTTTGTGTGTAGTTACTTTAATAATTCTCTGTCTCTAGTGCGCTCAGGCTAGTAAACCTCGTGACTTTTTGCTTTTCATAGCTAGTTGCTGTTTTACTCTCAACTGTGTTGCCATAGGATGGGATGCCCAGCTCGGGGTTTAGAACTCACCCTTCTCAGGTGGAGCCCCTGACTCTGTCCTTTCGACTGCCACCCAAGGGAGCCTAGCCAGCCCTCTTGTGTCTCTGCAATTCCTACCAACCTCTTTGTGATGAAGCATCCTCTTCTGTTCTGTCTGTGGTTATAAGGCTTCTTCCCAGCTGGTGTTCTGTTGGTTATTCTGGATGATTTTCCCCCAATTAAGTTGTAATCCCAGATTGGTCCTAAGAGAGATTTGTTAGCTCCACTTATTCCTTGAATTTAAATAATTATAATAACTTAATTAGAAACATTAAGAAATAGATGAAATTACTTTTAATAATATATTTTGACCCAGCATATAAAATATTATGGGAAAATATAACACAACATAACATCATTGAGATAAATTACATTTTTGTGTTAAGACTTTGAAATTTAATGTTTATTTTATAAACACAGCACATATCTAAGTTCAGACTAGCTACTTTTCAAGTACTATGCTTAGAGTACGAGAAACTTGGGAACTTGCAGGTGCTTGAGTGAAAGTCCTAATATTAGGATAAAGGACCAGGGGGATGATGATAGGTAGTAATGAATGTTCTGTTTGTTCTCTGCTTTCACTTTTCTATAATTCATTTAGTCAAACAGGATGGCTGTTTCTAGCTACTTACCAACTTCTTGGCCTTTCTGGTTTTTAATTCTGTCCACCTCTGTCTTTATAGTCAGTGGCACTGGAATTTGATTGATTTGGATCAAATCACTTAAAAATGGTAAAACCTTGGTCAAATGATTTAATCTTTGTCCTGCATCACTTTCATTGCCTATAAAATAAAATTAATAATAAGTACTATAAACCTTAGAGAGTTGGGGATTGGGTAAAATATATGAATAGTATATAGCACAGTTCAGTTAACAAGAGTTGTTGTTAGTATTATATTTGGTATATATAGTTATGTCACAAATAGGCTTTTCTGCTAGTAATTGTTGGCAGGTAGCAGACTGGGCTTATCCTCAGGCAGGTTATTATAAAATGAAATCTATCCTTTCACCTAGGAAGAGGTTTCAAATCTTATCTGACAAGGCCTCCTTATCATAGTGTTTTGTAACACTACCATTTATACTCCTGAAATAAAATTCATAGATGTTATAGCTTACCCGTATATAAAATAATGGGCTAATGTTATATAAGTGGGAAATCCAAGGAAAGACATTTACAATAAAATGTGTGTATTAATATGCAAATATATAGACACCACCACTCTAGAAAGTGTGCTGAAGTGGTCAGATGATGTTCCGCATACACATAATCATTGTGAGTGGGACAGTGCCAAGGCAAAATCGATAAAGTTAATTCAAACATCAGTAGTGGCACAGTTAATGGTGACACAATTTTTGGAAAAAAACAAACTCTTGTTAGGCTTTCCAACAAATTGAAACAATGTTTCCATGTTTTACTTTGTAGTTATAGCCCTGCATAATTCAATATATTAAATTCAAAATATTAAAACTGTACAAAACTTTTATATTAAATATGAAGTGAATTTAGACTCTAGATTAAAACTTATAAGCAGATATTTCATTTATACTAATTATTCTGTAGAACATGGAAGAATAATGCAGGACTTGGAACAAGTTTTCATTGTGCAAGTGTTCTTAACATCGTAGGTCATAGAGAATTCTTGCCCTTCCCCCATATTTATGACTAAATGCCAGTAGTATCCTTCAACTTTTGTGATAACCAAAAAATACCCTAGCTTTCCCCAAATTGTCTAAATTCCCAAAAAGGTACATTTGGAGGTGGTAAAAGCCCAGATAAAAATCACTGCTCTTTGAGGAGGATATTTCGCTATCTCCTGTTTTTAGGATGGTCTCCCTGGTCTTGGGACATGCCTAAGGGAAGCAGCACTTGTTCATTAGAACTGGATAAGGTACCCAACTGTTAATACTAAATGTGAAAACAACCCCTTTCTTGAATATACTAAGAAAAATGGAATGTCCCTCCTTGTGTCAAGCTCTAGCACCATTTCAAAGAAAGCTTCCAGAGTCAAAGTCACTGCCACATAGTGCCCAGATAAGTTAAAATCTTCCTTCAGACTCACACAGCCTTTCAACTCCTGTGTGAAAGTGGGTGGATGTCAGCAATGGAAACACTGTCGTTGGTGCTGGACTGAGTTAGACAAGTGCCATGGCTCATAGAGATCCGCCCACAAGAAAAGCATCTAATGAACTGTGTCAATAGGGAAGGATGCGAAAAAATCTGCCTGTTACAAAAGCAGTGCAAACTCAATTTTGAAATTTCAGTAAAATTTACACCCAGGTTGGTGAATTAGAGTAAGGGGATAAAAAGGGAGATGTGTACAGTCAGGTTGTTCTTACTCCTTTGTGACAGCTGAAAGTGATGTTACCTTCAACTCCTGAGAAGATAAGAAAGGTTATTGCTCAGGCTCAGAGAAGTTATCTATCTGGGATATAACCTCTGGCCTAATCTCTTCAATTTACTCAACACTCTGGCCCACTGACAAGAGTAAATGTAGGTTAGGTTAAGGTGAGTTCATAGTTATGCTGCAGAGTGTAACAGAAAAGAAGGAAATATTTAGCACAATTGGCCAGATCAGCCACATTAGGCAAATCCCATTGCTTGGCTTCTGAATTAATTAAATAGAGGAGCAGGGAAGCTATTAGATGCTATAATAACCAAGGGAGACCACGGCTAGAATGGATACCCTAAAGGATTATGCAAAGAAAACTCAAAGGATATCTGCCAGAAAGCACAGTAGCATTGAGACTGAACATCAGGTTAGAGATCAAGGTAAACTTAAATTGCTTGGTATGGTTCTGCACAGATTGTGTGTGCTAGGCAGGAAACACACTGACTAGCAACCAGAGAGACTGCAGGCTGTAAAGGAGATCAGAAGGGCAGTGAACAGAAGGACACCCAAAGGGAATATTTAAGCACCTGTATACTCATCTGTCATCTGTTAATTTTTTGTGAAGCATATTTATGAGAAAAATTCTTTTTTTTATGTCTATTTATTCTACTGTTTTCTTATATTGAAATTTGATTTGCCATGTAAAATCTTTTCCTCAAATTTATTTTCAGACATGTTTGGCTGTGTTAGGTCAGGGATTTTAAAGCAGGGATGTGCTTCAGCAATAACTAGGCAGATTTTTAAAATGCAAATTATTGGCACCAACCCTAGATCCTTGAATCAGAAATTTTAAGGAGTAAGACATAGAATTCTGTGTTTTTTAGAAGCTATAAAAAGTCCTTAGGTTACTCTATTGTGGCATTGGCCTTGGAGAGCATAGCCTGAGATGGTGCCCCTGCACAGTTTTATTCCATAAGGAGTGCTGTTACTTCTTCAACTCTTGCCCTCTTGAGTACATTTTCAAATGAGTTAAAATTTAAATGCCAGGATAATTTCTCTAGGAATAAAAGATCATGACATTCATCTGCTTAAAATATTCCAGTGATTTCTTATGGCACTAGAATAAAATCCAAGTTTTAAATATTCTGGCCTGGGGCTGCATCTCTGGAGTCTTTTTTACCAATCTCTTGCTCTTCAAGCAACTGGCTTTTTTTTTTTTTTTTCCTATTCCTTGACCTTGCCAATTTTGTTCTCCCTGCTCTTTTTCTTCTTTCTTGCCTATATCACAGTTCCCTGAGATCTTTGCCTGGTGGAATCCATGTTTGGATCTCAGCTCAAATGTCAGTTTTTCAAATAGACTTTCTTTAACCAGTCCCTACTCTGCCATTCACTAGCATTTCACTTTGTTTCTTCATAGCATTTATTACTATCTGTAATTATTTTATTCATTGGTATATTAGATAGTTCCCTTAGTTGGAATGTTATATTGCTTCTGAGTCTAAGGTTCAAATAACAGCACATTGTGGATGTTGAGTGGGTATTTAAAAGTTAGAAGAAAGAAATCATTTCATAAACTATCAAATAAACTACAATAACAAGTTTTAACCTTGAAAGGATGGCTACTTAGTCTTGCCATCCAATAGTCTTGTGTCCAAAAGAACATCTTGGAAAAAGCATCTGTTGTGTATTTGGTATTAGAAGCATTAATGTGTTAGTGTGGTGGAGAAGGCACAATTAAATAAGCTATGTCTGATAGTGTCTTGCTTTCTTAGGGAATAATAGCAGAATGAAGATTTGGAGGTTAGTTTCTTTTTAAAATTTGATGCTGGAGAATGGTCACTTGAATACAATTTGAAGTCTATTATAAGAAAAGTTTAATAATAGAGGGAAATCATGTGTGTGTATGTTTGTGTGTGTCTCAGAAAACAATGAAATGAAAAAGTGCACTGAGATGTTTAAGCTTCTACTATTCTTTGGTCACAGATTCTGAGTCAGAGTAATGTGATGGAACCAAATAAAACCTTTGATCAGAACATTAACTAGTGCTGCTACTAATCGGAAACCACTTAGAGATACTCTTACCTAGAAATTATAATGTTGTTAATGATGATAATAAAAGGATATCACTTTTCAAGTTTCAAGGACATAAACTTCTCTAGGCAGTGACTATTTGAACCACAGGAAAATGACACTAGACCTCAGTTATATAACAAAACTGCTTAGAGCTTTCCAAACTAATGTTGATGCAGTTAAAATAAACTCTTTAAGCTCTTATAATAAGGAATAAACAAATAATAGTATGTAAAATATAAATACAATTTTAGTTTATGTTACTGATTAATTTTAGGTTAAAAATTTGAAACTACATAAGTATTAATTTGCTAGTCTATCACTTCAAGGTCATACCTGTTTTCTTAGTAGCCATCTGACATCTTGATTTGACGAGTCTAAACAGGCCATGTAGTACAACTATTTCAGTGTGGGGTGTTATTATACTACTCAGCATCTGTTAGTAAAAACTTCAGAGAGAGTTTTAGTTTCCTTTTTTATTCTGCAGTATTTAGTGACCTTGTGTGTGTGTGTGTGTGCACACATGCATGAGTGTGTGTGTGTGTGTGTATGGGAAGTAGTGTTAGGTTAAAATACATAAGATTCCTTTACACTATAGAGCCTGCATCTCACCACTATCTTGAAATTAATGTCCAACTATTGCCAAAGTAGCTGTATCATTTTACATTTCTACCAGTTTGATGCTTCCATTTTTCTCCACATGCTTGCCAATGCTTGTATTATTATTTTTTGATTACAGCCATTCTAGTGACAGTTATTTTTAGAAAGTTAAATATAAACATATTATACAATCCAGCATTTCCATCCTAGGTATTTGCTCAACAAAAATGAAAATATTTGTTCACTAAAGAATTATATGTGAATGTTCATAGTAGTATTATTCATAATAGACAAAAGGTAGGAATACACAAAATTTCCATGACTGATGAATAAACAATGATGTATACCCATATAATGGGATACTACTTAGTCATAAAAATGAACTACCTACTGATGCATTCTGAAACATCTTTCCATATACTTTAAATCATCTCTAATGGGTGAGATCATATGATATTTGTCCTTCACTGACTGGCTTATTTCACTAAGCATAATACTCTCCAGTTCCATCTATGTTGTTGCAAAGGGTACAAGTTCCTTCTTTCTTTCTGCTCTATAGAATTCCATTGTGTAAATGTACCAAAGTTTTTTGATCCAATCATCCACCGATGGGCACTTAGGCTGTTTCCAGCACCTGGCTATTGTAAATAGTGCCGCTATGAACATAGGTGTGCATAGGTTCTTATGAATTGGTGTTTCAGGGTTCTTTGGGTATAGTCCAAGTAGTGGAATGGCTGGATCAAAAGGCAGTTCCATTTTTAGTTTTTTAAGGAAACCCCATACTGGGTTTCCACAGTGGCTGCACCAGCCTACATTCCCACCAACAGTGTATGAGGGTTCCCTTTGCCCCGCATCCTCGCCAACACTTGTTGTCTGTTGATTTGCTGATGATTGCCATTCTGACAGGTGACAAATATCATATGATCTCACCCATTACAGGACAATAATGAACAAAACTAACAACAAGCAAAACAGAACCAAATATATGAATACAGTGAATAGGCCTTCAGTGTGGTCAGGGGGAAAGGGGTTGGGGGGAGGGGGAAGGCAGAGGCAGGGAAGGGGAGCAGCTTAGACAAGAACCTAGTATAAAGGAACCATGGACATGGACAACAGGTGGGATTGACTTTGGGGGGAATGGGTGGGTGGGGAGTGGGACAGAGGGGAGCAAAAAGGGGATGGATGCAATACAACAACAATAAAATTTTTAAAAATCATCTATAGATTACTTAAAATACCTAATACAATGTAAATGCTATGTAAATAGTTGTTATGGTATAGCTTAGGGATACTGACAAGGAAAACCAAGTGTATACATCTTTAGTACAAACACAATCATCATAAGTCTTAACTATATAGTACACACTAGCAAAATGTAACAGTTGATTGAATTTATAGATGTGGTTTCCATGGATCTGGAGGGCTGACTGTACTTGCAAAGGTCAATATGAGTTTAAAGAAAACAAATAATCATGACCCCAAGGCAGGCAAAAGAAGGGAACTGTTACCACTTTTAGGTCTAAAGTGCCAAGGGATGGAAGTGAGTACTGGGACTTGGAAAGAGAGGTAGTAATCTTATAGGGTGGTGCTTAGGGATAAGCAGTGTAACCAGCCTGTGCTAACTTGATAGAGACGGAGCCAGGAAAATACCCATCCTTATACTCCTCTTACCACCTTATCTTCTACCATAGCCTGCCATTGGTTGTGACTTAACTGAAGCCAAAGAGCAAGAAAAACCCTGATGAACTCAATAAATGTCTACCACATGGGTGAAGTTTGTAGGGTAGCTCTGGAAAGATTAATGAAAAATATTCAACACCATCCTACATTTATCAAGTCACTGAGGATTTAAGGTTTCTTAAAATGTTTAATTCATTTATTTAATCAGCAAGTGCATACCTATTCTGTGCTGGGTCTTATTCTAGTACCTAGGGAGAGATCAGCAAATAAAAGAGACAAAACTTTCTACCCCCATGGAGCATACTAGTTGAGGTTATATCTAATTGCTTTTTATGGAAGTAAACTATATGCTTTAAAATTATTGTGGATTTGCATAGTCACTATGGTTTCTGAATGGATACTTCTTGAATGCTTACATGTCTTATTTATTATTAAAGCCCTTTCATTGAATTTCTACTGGATTGTTTTAATAGTGTTTTTTTCCTATAAACTAGTTTTTTCTTTAGGATGAGTTTATTTCTAGGAGTATTCAGAATCATTCATGTAAATAACCCTTGTAGACAAGTTTCTTCCTTTCTCTTGTAATATCTGAATAATAAATTTAAACATTATTAAAATATTTATTATGATATATGATAATAGTATAAAATAGCATAATTATAATAGTGTATAACATAAAATGGTAGAGAAGAAATTAAATGAGAGAAAAATAGTTAATATAAGTGAAGATAAAAAGGAAGAAAGAACATACAAAGAATTGGTAGAACAAATATGAGCACAAAAATAAGATAGGATAAATCTAAAATTATCTGTAATTGGAATAAATACAAAATAACAATATATTAAAGTTTAAAAAATAAATATTGTTAGATTAAAAACTATAACCTAAACTTTTTCTGCCTAAAAGAGTCACATGTAAAATGTAATGACAGAATTTTTAAAAGTAAAAATTATAAAAAAGGAAATTGTAGTTTTTTAATGTCATACAAAATAGATAAGAAAGCAAAGGATTATAAGAGTTAATCAACATTACTGTATAATGTTAAAATAATTCTAGAGCTGTGTTTATCCAACAATAAAGATACATACAAAGCAAAAAAAAAAAACAAAACAAAACAAAAAAAACACCAAAATTATAGGGGAAAATAAGCAATTCAACTATGAAGATAGGCATTCTAAAATATCTAGGAATTTTTTAAAATCATCAAGTATGAGATTAGCTGAGGGTCTGGTATATATCATCTTTATTATACTGAGGTACTTTATTTTTAAAGATTTTATTCATTATTTTTAGAGAGAAAAGGGCAGGGAGAGAGGACAAAAGGGAGAGAAGCATCCATGTACGGTTGTCTTTCACAGGCCTCCAGCCATAGACCTGGCTGGAGTCCTAGCTTGCAACATGGTTATGTGCCTTGACTGGGAATCGAACCAGTGACCTTTGGGTTTATAGGCCAGTGCCATTCCACTGAGCCCCAGACACAGCTGAGATAATTTCTTTTTATACCCATCTTATTGAGTGTCTTAATCATAAATGGATGTTGTATCAAAAGGTTTTTTCTACATCTGTTGATATGATCATATGATTTTATCCTTTATTTTGTTAATGTACTATATTACATGAATTGATTTGGATATGTTGAATCATTGTATGCCCTTAGAATGAACCTCTCTAAGATTAGGAATAAGACAAAGATATCCACTTTGACCACTGTTATTCAACTTTCAACATAGTATTAGAAGTCATAGCAAGAGATTTCAGGCAAAGAAAAAAATAAAAGGTGTCCAAATTAGAAATGAAGAAATACATGTGTCACTTTTTTCAGATGACATGATTCTTTATATAGAAAACTCTAAAGAACCCACCAAAAACTATTAGAAACAATAAGCAAATACAGTAAAGTTGCAGGATATAAAATCAATGTACAAACATCTATTGCATATACTAATAGTAAAATTTCAGAAAAAGAAATGCAAAAGCAATTCCTCTTGCAATTTCAACAGAAGAATAAGGTATTTAGGAATGACCTTAACAAAGAATGTGGAGGATCTATAACTGAAAACTGCAAAGCATTATTGAACAAGATAGAGGGGGTTTTTGGTCGATTGTGGTGTAGGTAAATGTGGTACTTGAATCCTCCCACAACCACATCAAAATTATAATTAAACTATAGAACAACCATCATTCAGAACCACTTGAAATCTAGCTGAACAGAAGTCCTTCAGCTAAGGATATAAAGAAGAAGGCATAGTGAGACTGGCAGGAGGTTTGGAGACCCCTAACAGGCTGCTTCTATACTCACATGTGGCAGATAAAAATTGGGAAGGATATTTCTAACACAGAAGTCCCCCCTGAGAAGCAAGGTATCCCATACTGGGCCAACCAGCCTAGGATTCCAGTGCCAAGAAGAAAAGTCCCCATAACTTGTGGCTATAAAAACCAGCTAGTATTTTGGCTCCGTTAGATGGAGGGCTTCTGAAGTACCAGGAAGTCCTTTTAAAGGATCCATGCACAAACTTACTCAGACTCACTTTCTCTGAGCTCCAGCACTTGGGCAGTAGCTCAAAGGCATCAGAATCATGGAGAGATAAATTGGGTTGTCTGGTACTAGGGCAAGAGGTGGAGGAACATCTTCCCAGACTGAAGCACCAGCAGAGACCATTGCTTCTTTGATGGATCTTACCTGCAAAAAGCCAGCATTCCCACACCGTATTTGAATGTTCATCAACCTGGCTCACAGAGCTTACTCTGTCGTGGTGATTCCCTGAAACACCAGTCCACTCAATTTAGTCCTACTCAAGCTGTTTTCAGAGGCTTTGCCATATGAACACCTATTTGCTCAAGCTTTGGGACTTTCCTGAAATCTCTCAAACAAGGCAGCAAGCTGGCCTCAGCATGCTGCATGCCTCTTGCTAAGTGGCTCCAGGCCCAGCAATAGCAGTTGCCAGCCTTGGTTTACAGCTTGGCCTCTTCTGGGTACTTCCAAACTTAGCACAAATAGCAGTCACCTTCAGATCACTTTGTGGCCCACACCAGATGGTATTGGGCCAGGCGCAGGTGGTGACTGACTTGGGTCTGCCTCCAAGGAGGCCCCAGAATCAAAGCATCTGATGGACAACAATCTCTTCCACAAACACCACAATCAAGGCGGGTGGACTCAGCAGGCAAAAGGGCCCTGCTGAAGTAAGTCCTACTTCATGGGGCTGGCCCGTACATAGCTGATCCATCATAGTGGTTGCAGTCAGTCCTCCCAGGTCATAGCCCTTGGGTGTAAACCCCTCCCAATAAGATGCCAATAGCAATTAAGGAGTAACTACAACAGAAGGATGTGCATGACTCTCATGGGGGTTAGCGCACCTGAAGTGCCCAGCTCAGGTCAGCAGGGAGGCTATGCCACTGAACTCTGTAGGACACCTAACCACATAAAGCTGCTCTTGGAAGCCCAGGTGATGTAGCAGCTCTACCTATTACACAGACATAAACACAGAGGCAGCCAAAATGAGAACATAAAGAAATATGTCCCAAGAAAGGACAGGACAAAATTACACACACACACACACACAAACCAACCAACCAAACAAACAAACAAAATGGCAATAAGAATGCTACTAGATGCTTCAAAACACTGGTTATAAGTATATATGGTCAATGAACTTAAGGGAAGAGTAGATGAACTTAGTGTGAGAACTTCAACAAAGATAAGAAACATAAAAATGGGGATAGAAAAACTTTAAAAAAGAATCATACAGAAATGTAGATATACTAACTGAAATGAAGAATACATTATAGAAAATCACAGGTGCAATAGATAAAGCAGAGGATCAAATCAGAGATTTAGAAGGTAATGAAGAAGAAAAAACCCAACTGGAACACCAAAAAGAAAAAACAAATCCAAAAAGATGAGGATTATATAAGGAGCCTCCGGGACAACTTCAAGTTACCAATATTTGAATCATGCGGGTGCTGTAAGGAAAAAAAGAATGAGCAAGGATTTGAAACTCTATGTTAAAAAATAATGATGGAAAATTTTCATAACCTGGTGAAGGAATAGATATACAAGTCTAGAAATTACAGAGAGCCCCAAACAAGATAAACCCAAAAGAGGCCAACACAAAGGCACATCATAATTAAATTGCCAAAAGTTGAAGAGAAAGAGAGAATCTTAATTTAAAAACAGCAAGAGAGAAACAGTTATCTACAAGGGAGTCTGCATAAGACTGTTAGTTGATTTCTCAACATAAACTTTGCTGACCAAAAAGGATGGGCATGAAACATCAAAAGTGGTGAAAAACAAGGACCTGCAGCAACATTATTCTACCCAGAAAAGCAGTCATTTAGAATCAAAGGACTGATATAAAGCTTCCCAGACAAGAAAAATTTTAAAGGAGTTGGCCACCACCAAATAAGTATTACCAGAAATGTTAAAGGATCTTCTTTAAGAAAAGAAGAAAAAATTTAAAAATGAATCATAAAATGGCAAGAAGTAATACCTATCAATGATCACATTAAAAGCAAATAAATTATGCTTTGGCTGGTGGTTCATTGGATAGGCACCAGCCTGAGAACCTAAAGGTCGCTGGTTCGATTCCCAGCCAGGGCACATAACCAGGTTGCAAGCCAGGTCTCCAGCCAGGTTCTTAGCTGGAGGTAGGTAAAAGACAACCATACATTGATGTTTCTCTCCCCCTCTGCTTCTCTCCCTTCCCCTTTCTCTAAAAAATAATAAATAAAATCTTTTAAAAAAGCAAATAGATTAAATGCATCTATCAAAAGACATATGGAGGATGAATGGATAACAAAACATGACCCTTACAAGCTGTCTAAAGAGACACTTTAGATAGAAAGACACACACAGACTTTCATGAAAAGGATATTTCATGAAAATGGAAATAAAAACCAGGGTAGCAATACTTACACCAGAAAAAATAGATCTAAAAACCAAAATAAATGAACAAGCAGAACAAAAAAAGACTCATAGATCCAGAGTATATTTTGATGGTTTCCAAGTGGGAGGGGGTTTGGGGAATGGGTAAAAAAAGTGAAGGCATTAAGTAGAACAAATTGGTAGATACAGAATAGTCATGGGAATATAAAGTATATCATTAGGAATATAATAAACAATATTGTAATAACTATGTATAGTGTCAGGTGGGTACTAGGTCTACCAGGGTGATCACTTAATAAGTTATATAATGTCTAATCACTGCATTATACACCTAAAACTAATATAATACTGTATGTCAACTATGATTAAAAAATAAAAAGTTTATTTGAAGTAGAAGGAAAATTTTGACAAGGAGACAATGAAATGGAAAAATATTCCATTTTTATGGATTGGAATAATTGATCTGGTTAAGATGGCCATATTACACAAAGCAATATACAGATTTAATGCAATCATTATAAATATCCCAATGGAATTTTTAAAAGAAATAAAACATCATCAGATTTGTATGGAATCACAAAGACTCTGCACAGTCAAAGCAATTTTGAGAAGAAAAGAAGGAAGCCTGAATCATACGCTCTGACTTCATAAAACAGAATGGTATTGGCAGAAAAAACGTATAGTCAAATGGGAGAGAATTGAGAGCCCAGAAATAAACCCCCATGTATATGGGCAAAAATTTTTGACAAAGGAGATAAAAATAAAGAAAAGAAAGTTTCTATAATAAATGGTGCTGGAAAAAATTGGAAAGCCACATGCAAAAGAACTAGACTACTGTTTGTTCCCATATACAAACTTAACTCAAAATGGATCAAAGACTTAAATATAAGATCTGAAACAATAAATTACCTAGAAGAAAACATAGGTGCTAAACTTATAAATTTTGGTTTTAGAGAGGATTTTATGAATCTTACTCCAAAGGCAAGGGAAGTAAACACAAAAATAAGTGAATGGTACTATATGAAACTAAAAAGCTTCTGCACAGCAAAATAAACTACCAACAAAGCAAAACGGCAATGAACCAAATGGAAGAAGGTATTTGCAAATAACAACTATGACAAGGGGTTAATATTCAAAATGTATAAAGAACTCATAGAGCTCAACACCAAATAAACCAACAATCCAATTAAGAAATGAACTCAGAGGCCCTGAACAGACACTTCTTCCAAGAAGACATGCATAATGGCCAACAGATAGAGGAAGAGATGCTCAACTTTACTAGCTATTAAAGAAATGTAAATCAAAACTACAATGATATACCACCTCACTCTTGTTAGAATGACTACATAATATCAAGGGTAGGAGAGGTAGTGGAGAAAAAGGAGTTCTTATTCACTGACGGTAGGAATGTAAACTGGTTTAGCCCAATGGAAAACAGTATGGCAGTTTCTAAAGCCATTAAGAATAGAGTTACCATTTGACTCCGCAGCCTCTCTACTGGATACCTATCTAAAATTTTTGAAAACATTTATTTGCAAAGATATATACACCCATATGTTCATTGCAGCATTATTAATGGTGTCCAAGACCTGGAAACAACCAGTGTCCTTCAATAGTCGTCAATAGATAATTGGATAAAGAAGATTTGGTATACAGTATATATACAACCGAATACTACTTAGCCATAAGAAAACATGAAATACTGCAATTTATGACAATATAAATGGATCTTGAGAATATCATGCTAAATAAAGTTCAGCCAGAGACAAAAAGTCAAGAACCATGATTTCACTCATATGAGGAGTATAAAACCAAAAGGAACAAATGAATAAACATGAAAAACAAACAAAAACTTACAGAGACAGGTAACAATATGGTAATTACTAGAGAGAAGGGGTAATAAATGGGGTCAAATATGTGGAAGAAGATTTGACTTTGGTTGGTAAGCAAACAGTGCAATATACAGATTATGTATCATAGAATTGTACATCTGAAATTATATAGTTTTTTCCATTGTATTATTGTTGTATTTCAATTGTTTTATTTTCCTCCCATTGCTCTTCCCTGGTCTCCCCCTCTCCCATAGTCAGTTTCCACTTTCTTGTCCATGTCCATGAGTCTTTCATTTTACCTTCTCATCTAAAGCTACCCCTTCTGTTCCCCACTCTCCCCCTGCCCCTTCCCCCATCTCCTTTGGTCATTCTGCTCTTTTTACGTTCCATGTCCCTGGTTCCATTTTGCTCATCTGTTTGTTTTGTTCATTAGTTTCCTTTATTAAGTGAGATCAGATGGTATTTGTCTTTTGCTGCCTGACTTACTTCACTAAGCATAATATGTCACCCAATACATTTCATTAAAAATAAATAAATAAATATCTAGGTCAGGACTCAATAGGGAAAAAACAGTTACAAAACCATCAATGATGGATTTGTTAAAAAATAAATATATGAATATGATGTAATGAAAACATTTGTTATCATATTTAGCAACTGCAATATGTATTTTTATTGGAGGTACTCACAGAAAACTGACCAAATATCAGGCAATAAAGCAAGTCTTAATGCATTTCAAATAATTAATATTATAAAATAATTATTTTAGCACTATTTTATGAAATTAAACATCAATATCTAGAAATCATTAAGAACACATAAAATGTATGGGTCAAAGATAGCATAAGAAATATTAGAAAATGTTAATAATATATTACATATCACATTTGAAATATGGAATTTAGACAGAAATATAAAGACTAAAATCTTTATCTCTAAAGAGGAAAGGCTGAGCTAAGCATCTATCCTAAAACAGTCAGATAAAAGATAGCAATGTAACCTTTAGGAAGAGGGAAATTATCTGTCATTACAGAAATGCTTATTATAATTCCCAAATCCTTGAGTTTTTAGGATAATTGAGAAAAAAAGAATAGAGTGAGCAGAATCTTAACATTGCAGTTCTGAAGTGAGAGGTAATGAAGATCCTCCAGCAAGTAAAAAGAATCAGCAGGGGTCAGAGCAATCACCTGTAAAATGTGTGATATTTAAGTCCCTTCTACTATGATTAAAATGTTAGGGAAAAATAATGGAAAAATATTTCTGTTTTCTGAATCCACTTTCCTCACCAACACAGACACTGTTTTGCTTTTCACACCCCCAGCTATTATGTATAACTCAGAATAGATAAATTTGGTTTTGCCTGATATTCAATTTTGTTGGCTGAAACAATCACTATCAGAGTTTGAATTTTATAGCACAATATTCCTATGTATTTTATGCTGAGGAAGAATATGGATAAGCACAAAAATATTTCTAGCAAAGAACATATCATTTCATTAAAAAGATATTTTAATTAAAAATATACCATATGATTTCACTCATATGTGGAATCTAATGAACAAACTGAACTAACAAGGAAAATGGGGACAGATTGATTCATAGATGGATGACAGCTAGGGGAGGAGGTTAGGGGTGGAAGGATTGAGCAAAAAAGAAAAAGGGCATGGACATGGACATGGACAATAGTGTGGTGATTGCTGGGGAAGCTGGGTATAAGAGGATTAAATGGAAATTAAAAAATGTAATAAAGATTAAATCATAAAAAATAGAGGAGTGCACCTTATGATAAAAAGATAAAAATATCTGCTGCATTCATTAAAAAACTCAAAATACAGAGAAATATCTGTTATCACCCTAACTCTGACAAGAAATGCTGCCTTATTTTTTTTTTTTTTTTCTGTAATTTGTCATTGATTGCTGGTAATTTTATTTACATACCAGTTAACAGAGCAGTGTTTGAGAAACACTGGGGAAGGGGAGTAAATGCTTACTGATTGATGTTTTAATTACTTTAAGGGAGCATCAATAAAAACTGGGAGACACCAGTAGTTTCATAGAGCTCATTAGTGACCTTTCAATGGCAACTTCTAGTCTCATCACCCTTGACTTATCAGAATATTTGACACAGCTAACCTCTTTTGTTCTTCTTGGTTTCTTTACTTGTCTTCAAGATACCATGTTCCTACTCTCTAAATTTGTTTTCCCCTGATCACTACTTACCTTGCTTTCCTGATTCCTTTTTTTCTTCCAAATGTCTTAATTTTGGAGTATCCTAAAATTTAGTCTTTGTATCCTCTCTTTGTGTCTCTTTCTTTTTCATCTCTCCATACAGTCAGTTGGCGATTGACTTTTTTCCAGTTCCATGGCTATAAATACCATCTGTGCTGACAATTCCTTAATTTATATCTTCCTTCCAGACTTATCTCTGAGCTCCAGTCTTGATATCCAACTGTCTATCTGACTTTTGCACTGGAATGTCTAATCTGAAACTCACTATGCCCCTAAGTGACATGCTGCTCTAAATTGTGTGAGAGAGGTCTCTGATTCAACTTTAGCTGTGACAGACAGTTTTATGTGACCTCAAACTTCTCAAAGTTATTTTGCAATGACAGATCACATCTGATGCAGTTGCCATTTTTTTTTCCCATTCACTCCAGTACCTTTTCCAGTGTGACAAGAAGTTGTTTATTTTGTGCTTGGCGCATCCCACAAGGGAATGATCCTAGACACAGCCCTCAAGCAGCAGAGACTGGTGGATAAATGTTTCCATATTTCAAACAAAAAGTTCTGGGAGGCATTCTGTATGCTTCTAAGAGGTCCCACTGGAATTAAGCTCCATCACCTGTCCAACTGTACTCCCTCACTCCTATTTCCTGGGATCTCCTGTCTTGTAAACATCCTGTCCTTATCTCAGCAACTGTTTTGGGGAGGTCAAATAGACTTGTGTTGCCTGCAGCTTCTTCTTCTCAGTTGACAACTCCATCCTTTCATAGGCTTAGATCACAATACTTGGATTCTTTCTGAAATTTTCTCAAATTCAAAATCCAATCTCTCTCAGCACATACTTTTACCCTACTTTCAAAATATTTTTAAAAACTTGCCAATTCTACCCACCTCTACTGGTAATTATTAAGCTCAATTATGCCACAACCTGGAACATGTATCCTTGTTTCTATTTCTGTTCACCATGGTCTATTCTCAACAAAGCAATCATGATGATCTTTTAAAAGCTTAAGTCAGATCAAAACATTTCCAAGACTCTTTAGTTTACTCTGACTCATCCCTTATCACTGACCTTCTATTCTATATTATTTATACATTTTTCTTTATTCTTGATGTTCTAGATACCAAGTTCTTGACAACCAGGGAGAGGTTGGCCTTTTCAGGGCTAGCCAGATCTTGGAGATAGCAAATGGCTCACCCGAGAGCACATCTTTCATATACAAATTAGCTAACACAGAGCCCACACTCTAACCATGTACCTTATTGGACTCTCCCTCTCTGGGCCACTATCCATATGTCCTGATAACCCCAGGGCCATGTACCATACCCATGTAATTTGGAATCTGTACCCCAAATCCCACTGAAATTATTGAAACTAGCCAATGCTAGGCATGCATACCCTGTCTCCTTTTCTTTTTTTGGAAACTATAATGAAGGCTCTCATCTGTGCTTTTCTCACACTTTATCTGCCTTCTGAATGTCCCTGGTGGTTCCTATGTGGCCCTATGTAATATAACATGTCCCCTTTTCTTGTGAACTGAAAGTAACAAACTGTCTTTTCAGTGGCAGTCATCTGTCATCTCCTGATCTGTTGGTCTCCCCATTTTTGAACAATAATAAAATCTTCATTTTAAAACATTCTTCTACTTCCCTTGTGCTTTTCTAGCTACATTGTTCTCCTTATTGTTCCTCAAATGTATCATCATATTCTTATTATGAAATTTCTAATGTGTCATTTTCTAATGATAAATGACAAGCATCTTTTCTTGTTGTTAATTTACATACCTCCTTTAGGGAGGTATCTAAAAACTTTTGCCAGTATTTTATTGGATTGACTAGTTTTAAATTAAATGTAGGGTTCATTATATTTTCTGGGTAGAATTTCCTTATGCGATACTTGTTTCACAAGTCTGTGGTATTTCTTTTTATTTAACTTATTTTTTTTTTTCAATTACAGTCAACATTTAGTATTCTATTAGTTTTAAGTGGACAGAATAAAGGTTAGGCATTTATATAACTTACAATGATCCCCTATAAGTCAGTACCCACCTGGCACCAATACATAGTTATTCCAATAGTAATGGACAGAGAGGAGCAAAAAGGGGATGGATGTAATACAGCAACAATAAAATTAAAAAAAAAAAATAGTATTGACTATATTCCCTATGCTGTACTTTACAGCCCCATAACTATTTTGTAACTGCCAATTTGCATCTTTGAATCCTTTCACCTTTTTCAACCACCACCCCCAAACCTCCTCCCATCTGGCAACCATCAGGTTGTTCTCTGTATCTATGAATTTGATTGTTTTGTTTGTTTATATTATTCTTTAAATTCCACATATAAGTGAAATTATATAGCATTTGTCTTTCCTTTTGACTTATTTCACTTAGCATACCCTTTAGGTTCATACATACTGTGGTAAATGGTAAGATTTCATTCTTTTTTATGGCTGAGTAATATTCCATTGTGTAAATATACTACAGATTTTTATCCAGTTGTCCACTGATGGAAAATTGGGTTGCTTCTATAGCTTGGCAATTGTAAATAATCTTGCAATGAATATAGGGGTACATATATTCTTTCAAATTAATGTTTTTAGTTTAATGAAATATATTCCCAGAAGTGGAAATGCTGGATCATAAAGCAGTTGCATTTTTAATTTTTTGAGGAAACTCTATACTGCTTTGAACAGTAGCTGCACCAATCTGCATTGCCACTAATAGTACTTGAGGGTTCCCCTTTCTCCACATTTTCACCAACACTTGTTTGTTAATTCATTAATGATAACCATTCTGACAAATGTGAGGTGATACCACATTGTGGTTTTAATTTGCATTTCTCTGGTTATTAGTGGCATTGAGCTTATTTTCATGTCTGTTGGCCATCTGTATGTCCTCTTTAGAGAAGGTCTATTCAGGACCTTTGCTAGTTTTTTTTTTTTTTTTTAATGTTATTGTTGTTGTATTACATCCATCCCTTTTTTACTCCCCTCTGTCCCCCTCCCCACCCACCCTTTCCCCACAAAGTCAATCCCACCTGTTGTCCTTGTCCATGGTTCCTTTATACTAGGTTCTTGTCTAAGCTGCTCCCCTTCTTTGCCTCTGCCTCCCCCCGCCCCCCTCCCCCTTTCCTCCTGACCACTGCAGGCCTATTCCTTGTATTCATACACTTGGTTCTGTTTCGCTTGTTGTTAGTTTTGCTCATTATTGTCCCGTAATGGGTGAGAACATATGATACCTGTCCTTCACTGACTGGCTTATTTCACTAAGCATAATATTCTCCAGTTCCATCCATGTTGTTGCAAAGGGTACAAGTTCCTTCTTTCTTTCTGCTCTATAGAATTCCATTGTGTAAATGTACCAAAGTTTTTTGATCCAATCATCCACCGATGGGCACTTAGGCTGTTTCCAGCACCTGGCTATTGTAAATAGTGCCGCTATGAACATAGGTGTGCATAGGTTCTT
>PVIW01011601.1:0-36634 GCA_004026585.1 Noctilio leporinus | reverse complement strand
TCATTTTGTGTTCCTTCTGGGGATTCTTCCTTTCCTTTTGGTGATGGACTGATTCTTTTTTTCCCCATTTTGGGTGTCTGTTCTTGCTTGCTCTTTATTTATTTATTTATTTTTGTTCTTTCCTTGGGTTAACCTGCTTTGCTTCCTTGCCTTAGTTGAGCACCCTTCTGTGATAGGAGATTTGTGGAGTTCAATGTTGTCGTCTCCCAGATTTTCTCCACTTGTTGTTCTTGGTGTGTCCATTATTTGGGCTGTCTGGTTGTATTATGGGCTTGTGGGCTTTTAGCAGAAACAAAAACAAAAAGAAAAAAGAAAAAACAAAAAACAAAAACAAACAAACAAACAAAAGAAACCAAAAACAAAAAACCAAACCAAACCAAACCAAACAAAAAAAAAAAAAAATGAAAATAAAAACGATAATAATAATAAGAAGAAAGGGTTTAGATGGCTGTTCACCCTTAATAATCCCTGACTGGTCCAGATGGAGCCTGGACCTGAGGGCTTTTAGCAGAGGAAAAAAAAAGAAAGAAGAAAAGGGAGAAAGCCACAAGAGAAAGAGAAATCAATATTAATAAAGAAAAGGTTTAGGTGTCTGTTCACCCTTTATGGTCTCTGTTTGGTCCAGGTGGAGCTAGGACCAGTGGGTTTTATCAGGGAGGAAAGAAAGGAGAAAGAAAGAAAGAAAAAAAAAAAAGGAGGGGGGGAGAAAGTCACAAGACAAAGAGAAATCAATATTAATAAAGAAAGGTTTTAGCTGTGTGTTTCCCCTTTATGACTTCTGATTGGTCCAGGTGGAGCCAGAACCTGTGGGCTTTACCAGGAAGAAAAGGAAAAGAAAAATTAAAAAAAAAAAAAAGAGGAAGAAAGAAAAGAATAAAGAAAGGGTTTAGAAAGGCTGGGGAAGGGAGGAATACTTAGATTGAGGACTGGGAATGCGTTCTAGCCACAGAGTGAGTAGACTTTAATTCGACAGTAGGGGGAGGGTCTTGGGTATTTAGGTGGATTGAGGTATAGTGAGGATTAAGAATATGTGAGAAGTAACTTTTGCAAAGGATATGTTGGGGATTAATAGTTCACATTGCTCTCAGTATAACTCAGGTGCTTGAGATTGGCAGCAATTCCTTTCTTGACGCTGCCTCTTTTTCTTGGTCAGGACTTTACCATCTATAGTCTATATTCTACGCAGTCTTGGTGCATGGCAGGGCCTCTGATTGTCACAGTAGGGCTGATTCTGAGTGTCCACCCTCAGGTAGGCTGGGCCTTCCACAGCCTGGCTGGGTTTTAGGGCTGCCGGTGTTCTGGAGCCTGCCAGGTTCCCTCTCCCACTCCTGGCAGAGGTTCCTGCCTGTGATGAGCACCTAGCACCCCTGCAGGGCAGCCTGCAACTTTGCTGGTTCCTGTGAAGACTGGCCCCACCCTCACAGTTCTGGGAGGAGGCCGCCCCTGTCTGTCAACACAGCCCTGGGTCTGCCTACACTGTCCCGCCCTTCCAGGGCGGGCACCACTCCTCCAAGCCAACCAGCTCTCCGAGAAGTCCTTTACGTGGCTTTGTGATGAGCCCCTCCTAGGCGTGGGCGGTGCAGCCTTTGTCTCTGGCAGTGGCGGGTCAGTTGCCCCTGCTATTAGTTACCAGCTCGTGCAAGGGCTTGCCATTTAGAGTTTCCGTGGAGCCTGGGGGCCTGTGTGGCTGCGCAGGGCTGGGCCTCCCCCCTGGCAGGGGCTTCTAGCTGCTGTTTCCCCCGTGGTCCAGCAGCACCGTTTTCGGCCTTCTCACCGCCCTGGCCGGTGCACTTCCCCGCTCCCAGGCTCCGGCTTCCTACAGGACTCTTCTCCTCAGACTCTAGCCCCAAGCAGAGCCTCCTCTCCCTGTTGCCGGGGTGAGTCTCTCACACAGTCCCTCCCCTGCAAGAGTTCAATTCCCCATTCCGTAAGGTGTTTGCCCTTGCCACCAGGACTTCACTGTTGAGATTTTCAGTTGCCAGGGAGCCAGGAGTTGGCCTCAGTCAAATGTGCCCCTCTGGGCAGAGCCGCCCCTCCCCAGAGCCAACCTCGGCCCACTGGCCGGTCGGTCGGGAATGCCTCACCTACTGTCCTGCTGGCCCCCTCTGCCTCTGGGCTGTGCTCCCCTGTGTCCAGATGCTGCCCGCTCTAATTCCCAGGGTCCTGAAGAAGTCTCATGCTCCCTATCTTGTCCTCCAGCTGCCTTGGTACTCGAGAACACCATCAGCACTGCTCTCTACTCTGTCGCCATCTTCCTTTTTCTCCAAATTATTTTATATATGCACTATCTAATACTGCAGTTTCTATCAATTCCTGAAATGCAGCCCATCCACCTCAGAATCTGAATTTAAACTTTATTTCATTTTAGTTAGTTTAAATTTAAATAGCCAAATTGTGTCTAGTGTCTACTGTACAGACAATACAGCTCTAGATAGAAAATTAGATTTTAAAGAAAAGATCATTAAAAGATAAAGTATTTTATTAATTTATACATACATCAGCATATGGTGAGATATGCAGTTTCCTACTTGGTGACATAGAATCCATCATACAGCTCATATGAAAAAACATACATGCAGAAGATTAACTCTGCCAGCTGCTACCAAGACAACCCAAATCACTTGTAGCCAGAGCTGGGTCTTATCCACTCCTTAGAGGGCTTTATAGGATGAAATGAAGAACTCTAATAGTCTCACATTACTTATAATTGTCTTAAGGTTTTGAAGAACAGAAGTCTGCATTTTTTGAGCACATTCTGGTGACTGACAGATGACATTGTGTGTGCATGCCACAAGATGATGTTGAGATAATCTCCGCCAAAGGTGTTCAGTAGATTATAAAATTCAACTAAACTACAGAAAGCTCCCAAAGTTCCCAATGACCCTTTTTAATTTACAAATCCAACTTGTATATATCACTGAACCTTTGGTTTTAGGGTTACTCACATCAATATAGTACTAATATACATCCATGTAACTAGCATCACCATTATCAAGATATAAACATCTGCATCACACCAAACATTCCCCTGATACTCTGAAATTAATCCTTTCCCCTTGTTCCCAGGATTTCTGTCACTATGGATTAGTTTTGCCCATTCTAAAACTTCATATATATAATATCATAGTTTACATATGACCATGATTTATGGTCTTTTGGGTCTGGCTACAAATAAACATTATATTTTGAGTTTTATTCATGTGTAGTTCATTCCTATTTACCACTGAACAGTATATCATTTATGACTATACCACAATTTTCTTTATTTGTTCACCTATTGATGAACATTTCTGCATTTAGAGTTCTGGAGTGTAATGCATTGTACTCTTCTAAATACAAGTAGTGTGTGTGTGTGTGTGTGTTTGAATGGTCTTCAGTTCATACCTTAAAATAGAATTTCTGTGTTGCATGGTAAAACCTCTTTATCAGGGATTGTGTCAACAAATGAGAAAATTTTGATTATTTGATGTGTAACTTAATGCTGTATCCAATAAATCTCATAGGAGTATTAGTTATATTTTATTATTATGGCTTTTACTATAGTGATTTATTTTGCCTATGTCATTTAATAGGTACTGACTATAAACTATTATGGACATAAATGTATATAAAATAATAAAACTGAAACCAAAAACACAGTCTAGTGCCACTTACAGTTTTTGATCTATTCTTTTAAAATAAAAATTTACCTTCATTTATAGGATACGTAGTCAGAAAAATTTAAAGAATGATTTATGGTTTCTGAAGTATTTTCACTAGCATTTATTTCCCTTTTATTTATTTTATTTTTATCCACTAATATAAAGTTGTATTATACATAATATATAGTTGTATTATGTACAAACACAAAAAATGGTTCATTTCCTAATAAACTATAATAGTGATATTAAATACTATGCCTTTAATTAATATGATTTGACAACACCAAAACTCTCAACATTAGACATTGGCACTGAAAATTGGCTTTCCTACTTTTCTATAGAGAAATCATAGATGATCATCTTGGATAGAGGAAACTATCTCAAGAGATGCAAGATGGATAACTAAATGACTTGTTGAGAAGTCTTCAGGCTATGCAAGTGACAGTAATCATAGCTGGTTACTGCAGAACTCCCTACTTCCTGGCAGCTGACTAATTTTTATCTCAAAGATGCCTATTTTGTCTTGGCTCTTGTCTTTAAATGATATCATATTTAAATTTTGGGGATTAGAAGCAAGAAACAGAAGCTTCAGCTGCTGGAAATTAAAGAAAAAACATTTCAAAAGTAAACACATTCTGTGCTAGCCTCAAATAAGCAAAATTACTTGTCTTACTGGACAATCAATAGCACATTCATCACCTACCTTTCTAACTCATTTTTACCTACAAGGTCTGTCCCGAAACTATCAACTGCACAAACTGTTTTAACTATATTGGCATTGGCTCAATACTTTCAAGACAAGCCTTCATATGCATGTGCAAGTCTGGTAATTTCTTCAACATTTCCTGTTTTTAGTTTTTATCTAGACACGCAGTCAGGACATCGGACAAATTCACTTGTCTTTCTAATATACATGTGGGTCATTTTGCACAAGGTGCATTTTATGTTTTAAAGTTAATAATAGCCCTGGCTGGCAGCACAGTGGATAAGGTGCCGGCCTGCAAACCCAAAGGTTGCTGGTTCGATTCCCCAGCCAGGACACATAACTAGGTTGCAAGCCAGGTCTCCAGCCAGATCCGTGGCTGGAGGCAGGTGAAAGGCAACCATACATTGATGTCTCTCTGTTTCTCTCCCTCTCTGCCTCTCTCCCTTCCTCTCTTTCTGGAAATAATAAATAAAATAAAATAAAAAAATAATAAAGTTAATAATGATAAAAATAGGAAACAAATTTTTAAGATATCTTCCATAGTTGGAAATAATACAAATAGAGCCTGAAACTCAATACTGCACAACCTTGAATTTATTTATATAAAATAAAATTAAGCATTATTTTTTCTTCTTTTTCTTCTTTATTTCATGTTTGCTTATTATTATTTACAGAAAAGCTGCACTTGTCAGAACCAACAGAAAAACAGCAGCACCGACCATGAGAAAGTTAATTTCTGTGTTAAGACAAAACCAGAACTTCGTAGGCCTTTGACACACTTACTCTTGAAAATCTCATCTCTATGATAGCAAATTATTTAACTTTAGTTCATCCTATATTAAACTAGATTTTATATGTTATTATTTAAGAGTTTAATTGAACTGCAGTAACTAGTTGACATAATGTAATATTATATAGACATTTAATTGTGGTTTTCTATTTGTATTTTGGAGCCTCCCCATCTCCCTCTGTACACTTAAAAAATCTTGTTGGTCCCGGAGTACAGTATTACTTAAAGCCCAATAGAAAAATAAGCTCTAAAGAGAGATGTCAAAAATAAAATGGATATTAGCACATACTAGTCCACCTGAAGAGCTAAGACAATGATTCCCTTATCTTTCTAACTTTGGTCTCAGGTATTATTTATTCACTTAAGGACTTTTAATTTAAAACAGTTTCTTCCTCCTTTTCTTTTCTTCATCTAATAAAAAATTTTATTGTGGTAAAAAACAAAATTTTTATCTTTGAATTTTTTTAAGAGTACAATTCAGTGGCATTAAGAACATTCATATTGCTGTTCAACTATCACCATCATCCATCTCCAGAATTATTTAACTTGTAAAACTAAAACTCTATATCCATCAAATAATTGTTCCCCATCCCACCTCTTTCCAATCTTTGGAAACTACCATCTATTTGTTTTGTTGTTGTTTCTACGAGTTCCAGGTTTCTCATATGAGTGAAATCATAGATATTTATCTTTTGTGTCTAGACTTTTTCACTTAACATAATGTCCTCAAGGTTCATCCATGTTGCAATGTAAGTTCAAATTTGCTTCTCTTTTAAAGCTTGATAATATTCCATTGTATATGTATATCATATTTTGCTTATTTATTCATCACTTTGAGGACACTAAATTGCTTTCATCTTTTGGCTATTGTGAATAGTGCTGAAATGTTTATAGCTATAAATCCCCCCTTTAGAATTGCTTTTGCTATTGGGGTATGTTGAGTTTTTACTTACACTTGTTCCTAAGTATCTTCTAACTTCTCTTTGAGTCCTTCTTTGATCCATTGATTGATTAAAAATATGTGGTTTAATTATCACAAATTTGTGAATTTTCTAGTTTTCTTTCTATTAATTGATTTCTAACTTTGTTTCATGATCTGATAAGATACTTTGTATAACATATATTTTTAAAATCTATTGGGAATTAACTTTTGGCCTAATATATTATTTGAAGATCTAGAACATATCTCATGTGCACCAGGGAAGAATGTGTATGTCATCATTGTTGAATAGAGTGTCCTATATATGTCTGTTAGATCTAATTGTTTTATTATATTTTATCTTTATTATTGAGAATGGGACATTAAAGCTTCTGAATGTTATTATGAAAATGTCTATTTTACACTCATTCTATCAATTTTGCCTTAATATATTTTGATGGTCTGTTACCATGTGTGTAATTATTAATAATTTCTATATATTTTTTGCTCTATTAGATCTTTGTAAATAACATTCTTGTTTCTCTCTTGTAATCTTTTTGTTTTAAATTCTATTTTGTCTGTTATAGCTACCCTGCTTTCTTTTGGTACTGATTTGCCAATGCATATAATTATCCATCCTTTTATTTCAAATCTATTGGCGTCTTTGTATCTAAAATGAGTCATTTGTAAACAAAAATAGAGTTGGATTATCCTTTTTTTTCAAAATCCATTCCACTAATCTCTGTCTTCTGATTGTAAAGGTGAATTTAATTACATTTAAAGTAATTACTAATGAAGAAAAACTTTTATCATTGTGTTGTTTTCTAAATGCCTTGTAAGACTTTTTGCCTCATTTCTTTGTGTTAGTTGATATTTTTGCAACTACAATATTTTTATTCCCTTCTCATTTAATTTCTTGTAAGTTCTAAAGTGATTTTCTTTGTGGTTACCAGGAAATTATATTTAACATCTTAAAGTTATAACACTCTAATTTTAATTTATTTAATATATATTTATATATTTATTTTTTAAAGAGAGGATAGGCCCTGGCTGGTGGCTCACTGGAAAAGTGCCAGCCTGCGAACCCAAAGGTTGCTGGTTTGATTCTCAGCCAGGGCAACATAGCCAGGTTGCAAGCCAGGTCTCCAGTCAGGTCTATGGCTGGAGGTAGGTGAAAGGCAGCCATACACTGATGTTTCTCTCCCTCTCTGCACCCTCCCCTTCCCCTCTCCCTAAAAGATAATAAATAAAATGTTTAAAAAAGAGAGAAGGTAAAGGAGGGAAAAAGACAGGAAGAGAAACATCATTGTGAGAAAGAAATATTGATTAGTTGTCTTTTGTATAAGCCTCAACTGAGACCAAACCTGCAACCTAGGCATGTTCCTTAACTAGGATTTGAACCTAAAACATTTCAGTTTGAGAGATGACACCCAACCAACTGAACTACACTGACACTGGCCAGGGCAATACTCTTATTTTAATTTCTACTAGTTTAACCTCAATAATATACAAAGGCTTTGCTTCTTTACAGCTCTATTCCAACCGCTTTTAGTTATTAATGTCATAAAATTTCATCTTTAAACATGGTGTATACAAAAGATAAAATAATACTTTTTAATGCACTGTTTCTTAAATTATGCAGAAAATAAAAATATAAAGTAGTAAACAGAAGTTATAGCTTTAGATTAATCTTTAATCTATAAATATCTTTATATCTTTATATATATGAAAAATTTTATATCTATGTAAATACATATGTAAATATATTTATATCTTTAAGTATATATTTAAATGTATTAGTTTTTGTATGTGAGTAGGTTCAAAATATGCATGTTAATAAATTCACAATTTCACATTTATAGAATTAATGATAGATAACACATGATGATCTCAATAGATTCAGAAAAACAAAAATATCTGGTAAAACTCAGTATTTTTTGTTGATTTTTAAAACTCTCAATAAACTGGTTATATAAAGAACATATCACAACATGAAAATGGCCATATATGACAAACCTACACCTAACATTCTCAGTGATAAAAGGTTGAAAAAGCCTTCTTGCTAAGACCAAGAAAAAGGCAAGAGTGCCCATTTTCACCATGGTTATCAATCATAGTACTGGAAGGCCTAGCCACAGCAGTTGGACAGAAAAACAAAGGCATTTAAATAGCCCTGACAGGTGTGGCTCAGTTATATGGGCATCATACTGCAAAGCAAAAGGTGGCCAGTTCATTTCCAAGTCAGAGAACATGCCTGGGTTTTGGGGTTCCATCCCTAGTTTGGGCATGTATGACAGTTGACTGATGAATGTTTTTCTCTTACATCAATGTTTCTTTCTCCTTCTCTTCCCCTCTCTCTAAAAAAGTTAATGAAATCTTTTTTAAAAAAGTAAATGTTTGTTTTTAAAAAGGCATCTACATCAAAAAGAAAGAAGTAAACTTGTCTCTGTTTGGTGTTGACATGACCTTGTATCTAGAAAATAAAGTCCTTCCCAGACAAAGGTAAAACTAAAGTTCATCATCACTAAGCCCTTTTTATTATAAAATGTTAAAGGGACACATTTAAGAAAAAGAAGAATACCAAAACTACAAACAGTGAAATGATAGCAAACTCACAACTATCAAAAAATGAATCTAAAAAAACAAACTAAACAACAACTAGAAAAGGAACAGAACCTTAGGTATGGTAATCATGTGGAGGTTGTCAGTGGGAAGGGGAAGTAGAAGAATGAGGGAAAACATGCATGAATCAAGAAGCATAACTAGTAGGTTCAAAATTCACAGGAAGACATTAAGAATCGGAAAGTTAATGGAGAAGCCAAAGAACCTATATGCATGATCCATGGACATGAACTAAAGAGGGAGGGATTGCTGGAGTGAAGAGAGCTACCAGGCAAAGGGGGGCAAAAGGGAAAAACATTGAGACAACTATAATAGCATAATTAATAAAATATATTTTTATATGTCCAAAGAAAAACAAAAGAAACTTTTTCAGTCTACCAAAAACCATTAGAAGCAACAAACAAACTCAGGAAATCTTCATGATACAATATCAACATATCAAAAAATAAACTGTATGAAAAAAATAAAGAAAAAATATAACTTGACTTGCAATAGTAGCAACATCAATAAAAATGATTAGGAAAATTTAACAAACAAGGTGAAAGGTAGATACCCCCTAAACTATAATACATTGATAAATGAAATTGGTGAAGGCAAAACTGAGTAGAAAGCTGTCTTGTGTTCACAGATTAGAAGAATTAATATTATTAATATGTCTATACTATTCAAATTCATGTATTGATTCTAGATAAGTACAACCCTGATCAACACCACAATGGCATTTTTCACAGAAATGGAAAAAACTATCCTAAAATTTGTATGAAATCACAAAAGACTACAAATAATTCTAATCAAAAACAATAAAACTATAGTCATCATGTTTCTTAATTTCAGATTATACTACACAGATGTGATCCATGTAGTACCATCATATAACAAACACATAGACCAATGGAACATAATTGATAGCCCAGAAATAAACCTACATATAGAAGGTCAAATAATATTTGGTATGTGGGCCAAGAATACTCAATAGGGAAAAGGCTGTCTCTTCAATAAATTATATTGAAATACATGGACTTCCAGTCAAGAAGGCAGAATAGGTAAGTGCTGCATTTGCTTCCTCTCATTACCACATCAAAATTAAAACTAAATTATAAAACAACCATCATTGAGAACCACCTGAAGACTAGCTGAACAGAATTCCTATAAGTAAGGCTATAGAGTAAAAGGTACATTAAGACTGGTAAGGGGGACAGAAAGTCAGAATGGGCAGTTTCTACACCCACAGTTATGTAGTTAAAAAAATGCAAGGCATGTCTCAACTGAAGAGGTACCCCCCTAAAGAGTAAGGGATCCCAGCCCCACTCCCCAGTTTCTCAGCCACAGATGCAGTGCCAAGAAAAGGAGTCCCTATAACATATGCCATGAGGATGGCTTCTGAGTGACACAGCGGGAGCTTCTGCAGATGTAGACCTTGCTGTCTTAAAAGCCCCAGCAGAGACTGACTCTTTCGCAAACTTATCCACTCTGACCTCCAGCACTGGGGCAACAGCTTGAAAAGCACCATGGACATATGGAGAAATTCTGAATTGACAAGCTCCATAGCAAAGACTGGAGGGGAAGGGATCAGGACAACTCTCCCTGGGGCTAGATGTGCTGACAGGTGCCATTGCTCCTTTGTTGGACCTTTCTGTCATCCAGTTAGCAGGCGCAATTGTGCTCCAAATCTGAGCTCTCCAATAACCTGGCTAACACTGTTCATCCTGCCCTGGTGTTTCCCTGAAACCCTACCCCACCTCACACTTGCACCAGGGTGGAACCAATTCCAGCGGCTTTTCCATGCAAGCAGCCTTCCTTGGGTCATGCTATAGGTTTTCCTAAAATATCTCAAAGATTCACAAACCCACAAAAAGTGGCATCTTGCTTTGGCATGCCTCTTATCTTTTGCTAAGCAGCTCCAATAGCTTCTGGCCTTAGTTTATGGCATATTCTCTCTCAGATTTCTCCAAGCCCAATGCATGTGGAGATCAATTGCAGATAACCTTATAGCCTGGTATATAAGAAGCACATAGTTACCAAAAATAACAATTTCACAACTAATAAAAAAGAAATAAACAAAAAGGAATCCAAGCACAACAGTATAGAAAGTCATCAACGCACAAAAAAAGAGATAGAATAAGAAACAGAGAACTACAAAAACAACCAGAAAACAAATAATAAAATGGCAGTAATATCAATAATTATTTCAAATGTAAATGAACTTAATGCTCCAATGAAAAGAAATAAGGTGGTTGAATGAATAAAAAGTAAAACCAATAATACATATGCCACTTATAGGAGACCCACTTCAGATCAAAAGAAACACAGAGATAGAAAATGAAAGAATTAAAAAATAAAATCATACAAATGGAGACAAAAAGGCTGGGACAACAATATTTTAGACAAAATAGACTTTAAAACAAGGGCTGTAACAAGAGACAAAGAAAGGCATTACCTAATTTTAAAGACATCAGTTCAACAAGAGGGCATAACTCATAAACATCTATGCACCCAACTTCGGAGATTTAAATATATAAAGCAAATATTGACAAACATAAATGGAGAGATTGACAGTAATGCAGTCAAAATAGAGAACTTTGACTCCTCCTGACGCAATCGATAGGTAAACTAGAAAAAAAAAAATCAACAAGAAAACAGTAGGCTTAAATGACATTAGACCATATAGAATTAATTGATATTTTTAGAAATTTCACTCAATAGCATTATAATATAATTTTTTCTTAAGTGCATGTGGGACATTTTTCAGGATAGACCAAATTTTGTTCCTCAAGTTACCAAAGCAAGTTTTCTTATATGAATAATCTTCAAGAGCATGGATATTACCCTGTGGATCCTGTTTTCAAAATACCTACAATAACATGGAATCCATAATAAAGTTAATTTAAATGGCCCCATTCATACATAGATACCAGTTTTTGTTTGCTCTATAAAGTGAATTTATATTATTTATTTACAAACAGTAGGTATTTCCTTGAGACTGAGGCTAATTTAGTAAAGGTTAACCGTAATAGGATATAAAAGAGTCAGTAAAAAAAAAAGTGTATTTCAGTCCAAAATTTTAAGAAAACTATTGCCAATTTGTGTTTTTGTAAATGTCCAGACACAGAGAAGAAATAATATTTGAAAAATGATAATAAAGTTACTTAATAAATACAAGGCTAAAATTTCAGAATAAAGATGAATCAATAAACAATTTTTACCATATAATAAATCAAACAAGCAAGAATAAAATAATCTTGACCAAGAGGGAGAATTATAATGCCAGAGGAGAGGTTTTACCATTATATTTTTTTGGGGGACAGGACTAAATGTATATAAAATCCATTGCTAATATTTAAGAAAGAAATCATAGAAATCACTGAAATACAAAATTTTTTAAAGTGTAATTTTTAAAGAAAACACAATCAGTTTCTCAACTATAAAGCAAGACTTTTCTGGGAAAATGTCAAACATCAAACTATTTTATGGGCCATAATGCCTTTTTTAAAAATTTTATTGTTGTTGTATTACATCCATCCCCTTTTTGCTCCCCTCTGTCCCCTCCCCACCCACCATAATGCCTTTTGTTTATATATAAACTCAATGTTCTACATAGTTTCTAGAGAAATTGATTTTAATATCTCTCAAAAATTTTATTGAAACATACTTTTTTTGCTTCTCCGTGACTGAATAATTATTATTTTCTGCCATCATGTTCCAGATTTCTTATATTGAACTAAAAATTTTTCTTTCATTAAGCCATGTGAAATCCTTCATTAAAAAAGAATGTCTTTTAAATTATTTTCCATTCTTGATTCATCTGAGAGAATTTTCTGCTTCAGGAAGACATCTGATATTTTAATAATAGTTTGTCATCTCTCATATGCTATGATTGCCAATTAATTTGTGACTGTAGGGATGAACCAAATGAACATGCCTTGAGAAAGGCATTAGTTTGATGGCATATCAGCGTCAATTGTCAATTCCCTCTACACTGGTGGACCACTGGCACTCATTTGGGAGAGAAGGCATTGTAGTGATGCTTATAACACACACACACACACACACACACAAAGTCATGAATGAATGGATATGAATGTGGAATGAAAAATATCAACCTGTTTAAATTATTACACTTTTTGATTCTTGATTTATTTTTATTGCATTACCTGTTTTCCCTAGAACTATTATACTTATAAGTAATCTTACAGGAAAAAACATCTTAATACTTTCACAATTTTTACCTTAGGGAATCTAATGGCTGTTTTATAAGCTGGTCTTTTCAAGTCTTTTGGATGTCTGAATGGTGGAAGACATCCAGTACATTGGTAGTTATTACTTTTCAATAATGCTAAAAAATGGTTATAAAACAAGTCTTATTAACTATGAAATAAATGGAATCAAATGTATTTTATTTTAAATAGATGTACTTTCATAAGTAAATTAAATTCAAGAATTAAACTGTGTCAGTTTTATATTAAGCATTGTATAGTGGTCAAGGAAACAGACTTGAAAGCCAGACTAGACAAGTTCAGATCCTGGACCTCTTGCCTGATCTCTCTCCTTCTGAGCGAGTTTTACAACTCTGAGACTGTTATACTCATATTATTGGGTTCTTAAAATAAATTATTTAATTAATATTTAAATGTTAATTATAGATAAAATATAAACTACTTATTATATCTGAGTTTAAAAGTTAGAAAGTGCTCTGATAGTAAAAATAGAAGTGTTATTAGACATATAGTGTTTGATGCAGCCGGGTATATGTTAATGGTAGCTTCTGGTATGAGGCAAAGTGGAATTTTCAGATTTAACTGCAGATTTAACTTCCAGATTTAACTAATATGGTTATTAAAGCTTAATAATAACTATATTCACATTGTTGCCCAAAAAAATCACTAGATGTTTTCCATTTTGAAAAACTGAAATTCAGAACCCAATTGAACAACTTAAAATCTTCATTTCTGGTTCCAAGTCCTTTCAATCACCATTTTCCTTTCTATAGAATTTTTCAGTTTGACTATGTTAGATACCTCACATAAGTGGAATCATACAATGTTGGTCTTTTTGTGTCCATCTTATTTCACTTAAAATAATGTCCTCAAAGTTGTAGGACATGAGAAAATTTACTGCTTTTAAAGGCTGCATAATACTTCATTGTATACATATAGCAACAATATTTTCTTTATCCATTCTTCTGGTGATAGGTATTTAGGTTGCTTCTACTTCTTGGCTGCAGTGAATAGTGCTGCAATAAATAATAGTGTGAAAATAACTCTAAGATCCCACTTTCAATTCATTTGGATATGTAATCAGGAGTGGAATTGCATGATTATATTTTTATTATATTTGTATTTTAATGTTTGAGTAATTATTGTAGGTTTTTATAATAGCAGCTATATAGGTTTACATTATCATCAAAAGTACACAACGGTTCCAATTTCTTCATATCATAAACAGTTTTTATTTTATGGGATTTTAAAATTGTTCTGTATTGACCATCCTGACAAAAATAAGGTTATATTGCAGAGTGATTAATTTTTTTTGTTTGTTTAAAGATTTTTATTCATTATTGTTAGAAAGAGGGGAAGGGAGGGAGGAAGGAAGGGAGAAAAACATCAATGTATGGTTGTCTTTCATCTGCCTCCAACTGGGGACCTGGCTGGAGACCTGGCTTGCAACCTGGTTATGTGCCCTGGCTGGGGAATCGAACCAGTGACCATTTATAATAGTTTTTATACTTACAGAATTACCTTTGCTGCTGTTCTCTGTTTTTTCCCTACTTGGGGATTTGAATTACTATCTGTGGCTACTTGCTTTGAGTCTGAAGAATTCCCTTTAGTATTTCTTTTCATATGAGTTTGCTATTAGCAAATGCTCTGTGTTTGTTTGAAGAAATCTTTTTTTTTTTCCACTTTTGTTTCATCTTCATTTATGAAAGAAAACTTTCCTGAATATAGGATTTATAGTTGACAGTTTTATTGTTTGGGAACTTTGACTATGTCATCTCATTATCTTCTGCCCTCCATTGTCTGCTGAGAAGTCAGTTATTAATTGGGTCTGTTTGTAAGTGGAATGTTTGTTTGTTTTTCTTGCTGCTTTCAAAAGCTTTCCCCTGGGATCTATCTGTATATGTGTCTCCTTGTGTTTCTGCTAGAGTTTTTTGAGCTACCTGAATGTTCATTTGTTTAAATAAATTTCAAAAGTTTCAGTCATTATTTCTTCAAATAGCACTTCTTTTTTCTCTCTCCCTTTCGAATACTTTTAGTAAGTGTATGTTGATGCCCTAAATCATGTCCTACGTTTCTCTAAGGCTCTAGTCATTTTTAAGTTATTTTTTCTCTATGCTCTATATTTTCCATAATATCTACTAAGTTATCTTCAAGATTTTTTTTTCCAAAAATATTTTTCTACTCTTTATGCTTTCCCTCTGCTTCTCTTATTACACATATGTTGGTGTAGCTTATGGAAGCCTACATTTTGCTAATGTTCAGCTCATTTTTATTAATTATTTTTCTCTATTATTTACATTTCATAGTGTCTATCATTCTGCCTACACATTTGCTTTCATATTCTATCTTTTCATTATACTTTTGAATCCCCTTATGATTTAAAACATTTTTTTCAATTACACTGTTGAACTACAGAATTTACTGTTTGCATTTTAAATGACTTCTTTGTCTTTATTGATATTCTCTTATGGACCATTATCATTATACCTTTCCCTCTCTCCATAAGCATACATTTATAATGATTATGTTGAAGACACTGGAAAGTCTGACATTTGGGCCCTTTCTTAGGCAGTTTTAGTCATCTTTTATTGTTATTATTATTATTTTAATGTAGCCCACACTCTCCTGTTTCTTTGCATGTCTTGTAATATTTCCTTCTTATTGAAGACTGGGTATTTTAAATAACATTTATTATATAAATTACTGATCTGCATTTTTATCTGGATACCAATCCCCTTCCTCCAGATCCAGAGTGCAGCTCTGGTGTTGCTACACAGTGGTGGTAGCTTTGTGTATGAAGAATTTCCATGGAGTGAGAGTATATTTGCAAGACTCTTTTTTTCTTGTAATCTCTCTGATAAGCTGCCTGCCTGTTTGCATCACACCAGCTGTACCTTGTACTAATTTTCATCTGATTGCTTTATTGTTCTCAATCATTTTTTTTTTTTTGAACATGCAGTACATTTTTTCACACAGTCTGGTACAGTTAAATTTGGGCCTATTTGCATGAGTAATCTTTGAAGTCATTCTTTGGAATTTATTCTCACTTCAAGAGGGATCTTCATTGCCATCCATATTTCTATTTCTTTCTATTAATTTTCTATGCTGTTTATGATTTAGCTTGCTGATTTTATGTAGTTTCTAAATGCCTCTTAATTGTTTAACACCCTAATGTCCATTTTTGCAAGAGAGCATTTATAAATTTATATTTCAACATCCCACATTCTGTCCTTCTGTTTCAAATAAAGTCAGTTCACTTGAGGACAGCTGTGAAGGTCTTTATATTTTTAAAATCCTACTTCTCACTGCATAAAACTTCTGCATAGTGGGCAGAGATACGGGCAACTTTTCTCAGAGTAACACTCCTGATTTCTGAGAAGACCACTGCGTGGAAGGCTGTCTTCCCAAGCTTCCTTCTCCTGGCAAGTAAGACCCCTGCCTTACAAGTTATTCAAGTTAGTTAGAGCAAGGACAAATGTTACTTTATTATTTTTGATTCGCCATATTTGTGGTTGACCCTGACCCTATGAGTAGTTGTTGCCTAGATGAAGACAACCCCGCAATCTCAGTTTCTCTTGCTTAAAATAAAATCCTCCAACATAAAGTGGGGGATGAGAAATTTTAGCAGCTTGCTCCTCCTTTAGTTACCATAGTCCTTAACAGGAAACTCATGAGAATGGGAATCCTATGTCCATGATTTTACACATCCTGAGTGGAGCTTTTGTCATGTTGGGCTAGAAGGGAAGAGGGATAAAACACATTCTTACTCAAGTGGCACAAATTCATAGTTTTTATGAGACTCAGTAAACTGTCTTGAATAAATGTTTCTTCATTTGTTCCATGCCTTTTGGACAATTTCTAAAGACTTTAAATGCTTAGCTTATACTTATATTTATATTTATTATTTACCATGTATCTATTTATCTACTAACTATCTATCTATAAATTATTTTTTAACTGGTTAAGGTTATACTTCTGGGAGAGCAAATCATGATCTTTATTCTGGAAATCCTCTTTTATATATTCATAATTTGGTTTTAGATGGATATAAGATCATTAATTTTCATCTTTCCCTTCTTTTTCTATGGGTAGATGTTCAGCCCTAAACACAAGTAATTTTCATTGTAATTCACATACAAATTTTATTTCATATAATATTGTGATTATCATATAATTCATAACTTCCAAGTATCTTTGTATTTTTTCTTTGATATATGGATTGTTTAGAAGTATATATCTTTAATTTCTGATTTCAAAATTATTTCCATATTAATAAATGAACTATTTATGATTTTTTTCTTTGAAAAATTATATTAACCTTGCTTTGTGATGCAACTTATGGGTACTAATTATTTTGTTCCTAAAATTCAAGTGTGTTTTGGTTCAGTGTTCTGCATTTTCAGTTAGGCATTTATTAACTTGAAATTGTGAGTGTGTGTGTGAGTGTATTTCTACTTTGAGAATGTTGTGTTAACTTTGTGGGTTTGTGTAATTTTCCCTGTATTTTTGTAAATTTTTATTTTTTAATTTTTGAAGCAATTCTATCAGATGCATTCACATATGGAATTGTTATACAATTGACCCTTAAACAACATGGATTTGAACCATACAGTCTCACTTATATGAAGATTTTTTTCATTAAGGGTATTGAAAAATTTTTGAGATTTCCTTCCTATTGTGAAGCAATTATCAGATTGCACTAGGGCCATAAAGCAATCATACCATGCTTCTTTGTTATCAATGTATTAATTGCTATACTTATAAATAAGTATGAATTTACTTTTTCACATTAAATGTTTATTTTTGATGTCTAGTGTTAGTTATATGTATATTATCTACAATATTTTGATTACACAAGATAATATTGATGTAGATACTGATATAGATCATTCATCTTGTAAATAAATTATGTAAATTTATGGTACTAATAGATACAGTACTGCATTTATACTGTGTATGTAATTTTTTTCCTAATACTTAATAACAATTCTTTTATCTAACTTAACTTTTTATAAAAATATACTATATAATACATATATAACATATAAAATGTGTGTTAATAAAATGTTTATGTTATTGGTAAGTGTTCCAGTTAACAGGAGGCTCTTAGTAAAGTTTTGAGGAGTCTTACAGTTTTATAAAAAATTTCAACTGAATGGGAATGGGGTGGAGTTGGCTTCCCTAGTCAGTTTTCAAGAATCAACTGCAAATTCTCAGTGTTTGTTTTCTTTCACTACATTAAAGAACTTCTGGTTCCCATTCTTTCCATGGAAAAGTGCTGTCAGTCTTTCTGTTGATGCTTTAAACATACATATTTTCTCCTCTGGATAATTTTACTATATAATTTTTGTCTTTGTTTTACTGGGATAAAAGTTACAATATTTTAAATAGCCTTCTTTTAAATACATTTTTAATAATGTATTTCCCCAATGTTTTACTTTCATTATATTATTAAACTATGGTGGTGGAAGTTTGTACCTGTCATTTACAAAGCATTATATAAATCTAGCTTAATTTTAGTTAACTAGTTTGCATACTGATATATTTTATATCAATTTAAGTAAAACATACCCATTTTAAATGTTTTTTTTTTTTTTTTTTTTCAGGTACAAATGTTAGATCTTGAAATCTCATAGGACCTAGACACTAGGTAGATTGTGTTGAATGGGTAAAATGCCCTAAATACTTTTGCTTTTAGCCCCTTCTGTTTTACACCAGTAGCAACAAAGTCATAGAATTTATTTTCTCAGCTTGCAAATAACAGGTCATTTTTACACCTCCCACCACTACGGTATAAAGCAGAATGTAAATTATGGTACTTGTAATAGTTTAATTTTTTCTCATGTTTTGTCTTATGGGTCAGTCTCAGTAGTGATGATGATCTTCTTTGTGAGCAGATTCTTTAGGACTAGAATACCCCTGAGTGTCTTACTTTAATTCCAATACCAATTACCTAAAACACACAAAGTCAACCACATATTGTTTTAAAACTTAACTGACAATACCTATCTTTCTTACTACGAACAGCTATATTTACAAATATCACTTTTTTTAAATTCAAACACCTATTCCTTCAAAATTCAGCCCATTCTCTACTCAATTACTTAATTTATGTCCATCCTACCTCCCATTCTCCAGTGGATAAGGTATGAGTAATATTCATGAAAGACCACTAATCCAAAATAGTTTTAAAAATTTATAAGAAAAATAGTATTCATTATTCCATAGGGTATTATCTCTTACTAATTTTGTGTGTATATATTTTCTTCCATATCATCTCCTCTATGTTTCATCTCTTTTATATCAAATCTCTATCTTCAATGCAACAAGTTGTTCAAGTCTCCCCAGTATTTAGAAGTGTGTATTTATTTTACTAGCAATCATTTTTTTCCTTCATAATCAATCATTAAGCAATCTAAAATAACCTGCCCAAACTTATTTCCCAAACTTTCATAATCCAATACTAGTCTAAATACTCATGGTTCAAATATCAATTAATAAACAAACTCTTTGAAGAAGCCTTTCTGAGTTAATTCTTCACATTTCAATGTTGGTTCTGTTGCTGCCACTTGTTTCCAACACATCAATTATAATTTTGTTGCTTTTGTATTCTAATCTTTTCTTCCACTAACTTTTGAGTTTCCTGAGGGTAGCGATGTGTCTTCTCATCACCTGGAAATGTATATAAGTATTGAATACAGCAGAGGTACATGTTATATATGAACCTGCTTAAATTTCTGCTTAAGTTGATTTATTACATACGTATAATACACACACATACACACACACACACTGACTAAAAACTAAAATGCAGTGTATTGAGTGTAGAAACTTTTTTTCCAATCAGTTTTTGCTTTATTGACCCCTTAATACTCAGGGCTTGGTTGCATCACTTCCAGGATGGAAATATATGCACTTTTAGCCTGGGACTCTTGGTATTGAGGGGTTCTTTTCATGCTCGTTGAGGCAACAGCACATAGCTCATATTTCCTTGGGTTTCAGATCCAGGGGTTTGTATAATACTTGTTACCATTGTAGAAATTCATGAGTTTTTTTTTTTTTTTTCTGGGTCTGGTTAATGATGGATAGAATACAGGCGATGGATTTGCAAACAACTCAGGTATTAGAAAGTTTGGAAGGCTAACCTGTCACTTGGGCAATGCACAGCTGGCAGAGCTCCATCTTCTTACCACGAAGATCTGGAGCCTTAATTTTGGTCAGGGCTGAACCAAATTTTCTATGTACATACAAACAACTGTTGCGTTTTAGGTTCCATCTCTAGAGAAGTCCCACCAGTGATCTACTCTCCCAAATTTCCCATTTGACATTTCCCTATATTATACATTTGTCTGAGATATTAACAAAGTTTAAATTTTTATTCTAACTCAACAATTACCTATTATAGTATATTTTGTCAACTACATTCTGCATAAAAGTGCTCCTATTATTACTTTTCTGTGTTTTTAATTTGTTGCCTCTTGGTTCAATTGAATGTTCAAAATGTTATTTCTAATCTTTAAAACATTATCATTTGGTATTTTTATTGTTATTTGTTGGCTTCTCCAGAAGCAGACGTTGAGTTGGGGTTGAGGGTGGATGATGTCTACTATGCATCAAAGTCTGAGTAAATGAGGGAGAGAAAGAGCTGAGAGAATAGTCAACCTGCAATGCAGCACCAAGAGCCCAGGCTACCCTACAATGCCAATCTGGAGTGAGTTTTGCCTATATGAATGACTTGATGGGATTGAAATCACCAAGCTTTTATACCCTTCCCTGTTCAGTCGCCTGGGCAGAACCTTGACTAGCTGAAAAGTGAAGGTTATCTGAAAGCACTGTCCCAAATGAGTATCACATCTGTCACATAGAGGAATCTGAGCACTACATCTATCTCCAAGTCTAGAACATACATGAGGTCTATCCTAAAAGTATCAAGCACAAACTGTTTTAATTATATTGACATATTGGCTCAATACTTTTGGGAAAGATCTTCATATATATGTATGTAGTGCATATGTATATATCATGTATTGAATAGATAGAACATTGTGATTTTCTAAAATAAAAGATTTCAAACTATCCCACAAGAATGAGTAGGTAGAATGACAAAAATGGTTATATGGATATTGTCAGACATATTAGCTCTCCTGAAGATGCTAATAATGATCATTGTTTGAGATCCTTATAAAATGAGTCAGTGGAACAGAAAGAGCTTTATACAATTTTCTAAAACATTTTCTCGTTCTCTTACCCTCTATGAATTATGCTTATATAATTTGTTATGATTTTTTCTTTCATACACTGCTTTGTTTCTTGCCACTTAAAAGATTTAGCCCTAGCTGGTGGCACAGTGAATAAGGTGCCAGCCTACAAACCCAAAGGTCACTGATTCGATTTCCCGGCCAAGGCACATAACCATGTTGCAAACCAGGTCTCCAGCCAGGTCCATAGCTGGAGGCAGGTGAAAGGCAACCATACATTGATGTGTCTCTCCCTCTCTGCCTCTCTCCCTAACCCTCTCTCTAAAAGTAATAAATAAAATATTTTTAAAAAGATTTATATTTGCTAATGTTTTCAAATGTCCAGGCGTTCATCATGTTATATTCTGCTATGCATATGCTTGAGAGAAATCAGGTGATTTACAGACAGATCCTGCCAAGACATAAAATCTACCTACCTTCTTTTTTCATTTTAAAGTCTCAGCAGCCCTCTTTGGCATGGTAACTGTTTGCAGAGGTTTAGCTCAAAAGAGTCCCTGGTGGATATAGAAGAGACAAAATCAAATAGATAAACAGGATATTTTTGCTCAGCTGGAAGTCCAGGATTGTTCCTTTTTTATTTTATTTTATTTAGTTTTTAAATAGCTGAAAGTACTCATGTTAATAACATGGAAAGACATATTTAATATCAATTAAATGTGGTACATGGTCTCTTGCTACTACATAATTATCTTAACAAATCCTGAACATCTCAGTAGGGTCTGATATTGCCAAATACTCAGTGGGCTCCTTCCCTCAATTGGCAATCACAGACAGAAAAAGGAGCACCTGGAGGTATGAAATGCCAGCTTCTGTTCTTCCTGAATTCCATACCCTGAAAGAAATTAATAATCAAGAGAAGCAATGAGCATATACTTTACAACAGAAATCTCATATGGATGATTCAATAGAGACTTATGAATTTAAAGTATGAGTTCTTACATTCATGGAGCTAAAATATTTTGATGAATGAGATATTATAAAGAAGAATGTGACACCAAAAATAATGTATATTTAATAGGGACAAAGTATGAAACTAGAAACCATACTTTATTAAAACTCTGAGTGCATGACTAATATATACATACAGCAAGCATTAAAATATCCAGATACTTTATTAATTTATTTTTAGAGAGAGAGGAATGGAGGAGAGATAGAGAGGTAGAGAAACATCAGTGTGTGGTTGCCTCTCATGCACTCCCCAACTGAGAACCTGAAATACAACCCAGGCATGCGCCCTGATTGGGAACTGAACCATTGACCCTTTGGTTCACATGCCAGTGCTCAATGCACTGAGCTACACCAGCCAGGGGATCAGTTTAGTCAAGAAACTGGTATGGAAGAACCATGGACATGGACAAGTGGGATTGACTTTGGTGGGGAGTGGGTGGGTGGGGAAGGGGACAGAGGGGAGTAAAAAGGGGATGGATGTAATACAACAACAGTAAAATTAAATTAAAAAATAAATAAATAAAATTGATCATATAATTCTGGGCAGTATATTTTATTGAGGCATCTAAATGTAAAATATCAAATTGTAACTATTTTTGGGAAATACATGGTGATTTGGTTAAATTATGCATATAATATTCAAATAAAATAAAAATATTATGTTTAATGTTTTCTACCTTGGGTCCATCAAAGGAAATGCTTCAGGATTGTTTGTTGATGTTTTACATTTAGGTTCAGTGCTTGGGCCAGTACAGCATGAGCAGGAGGGATGTGTGCTGCTTCCGTAAGCGGATGTATAAGGTCTGCACAACTGGAACCAAAACACTTTGAGATGATGGGTTTGTAGAAAACAGTACTCACTGGTAGATGATAATTGTCTCTGACCTAGATTAAATTGTGATTTTAATAAGAAATAAACCTTTGCTGATTTAAACCATTGTGATTCTGAGGTTTATTTATCACCTCAGCATAGCCTTGCCTAATCTAATGAAGCAACCTACAGTGATAAAGCTAAGATTACTCTGTCTTTTTATAGTGATATGTTTGCTCTTTTGAAAGTTGGAGAAAATGGTTTACTCATAATTGATTGCTTTCAAATTACATTGCTATTAAATCAAAACCAAATTTTCCTTAATTAAAATTAAATAAAGTGATTCTAATTTATCTAGTTTTTGTATGAGAATTTATTTTGTTTAATCATTCAGTGAAGACCCACCATTTTCACCCTGGCTGACATAGCTCAGTGGATTGAGTGCCAGCCTGCTAACCAAAAGGTTGCCACTTTGACTTCCAGTCATGGCACATGCCAGGGTTGCAGGCCAAGTTCCTAGTTAACAGATCAATTTTTCTCTTGTGCATCTATGTTTTTCTTCCTCTCTTTCTCCCTCCCTCTGTCTCTCTATGAAAAAACAAACACAAAACCCTACGCACTTTCTTCATAATAACTAAATATGGTTATTTAGTTATTAATAATTTTACATAATACCAAGTCCATAAAAAGGCTTAAAAAATAGAAAAATCAATGTATAGTTTTTTCTATGTATATGTGTATAACATTATCAAAGACTACAACCATATGCATTATTGATGTTTCCTGTTTAGATTTTGATTTGGTGTTTCTTTTTGACAATATCATTATTTGCTTGAATTTGGTTTTGAATGATTTTTAAAGCTTTTTTTGGAGGTGAGAGATCTAATGTTGTTTTCTTCCTAGTATTGTCCTAATGATAAGGTCATACACATGTAGTTTATTGATTTGACTTACTAATTCACATTCTGGCAATTTTTGCAGTTTATTAACTGAGGGTTTTTTGTTTGTTTGTTTGTTTTTTGTTTTAACTCAGTGAGATTACCTATGGAGTAGGTATTAAGTCCATGTTATCTGCACACTGTTATCAGCACTGGTCATTCAGAATCAGCCAATGTCCAAGATTTATCTCTGTCTAGAGCTACTGTTAGGAAAGAATACAGATTACATTGATGCCTGTATGTCATTTGTGAAACATCTTTATTGTGGCACCAGCTTATATACACACACACACATAAACACACATGCACACATCCTAAATGTACTCAAAGGATTCTACTATTGCTCTTCTTCCATGCGTCCCTCAATATCTAATATTTTTTTTCCTGCCACCCTTCCCTCAGCCTACAGTAATCATTTCAGTGTTCTAATGTATCAAAATGCTTATTTCCTCATGACTTAGAATAAGATAACCAGAGTAATCCAATTCTCAAAGAAATGAGTCTAGGATTCAATCTGGGGTGCATGACCTTTTCAGGGAGGGTGCTGAGCACTTGTAACCACTCAGGAGAATTGGTTGTGTGAGGGAGCACCTTCCACAAGCACCTTCTGGGCTGCACCCTTGGTCTGTTTTGCTACTTAGACTAAGGTCACAGTTCTGGCTGCTCCCAGGCAGTGATAGAATGAATATGAGGGTAAACTCAGCCCGTTCTTCTCAGAATGAGGGTGCTGGGAAGGCTACTCTGTATAGGCCTGAGGACTATGTCACAATGACATCGCAGTTAGAAAATCTATCTCCAAATTTTCTTGCCTCTGTGTTTCTCAGGTATTATACCTTCATTAAGTCTCCAAAGTCCCTTGTCTACTTCTTCCCACCCACTTTATCTTTTTCAGGTATTTCTCCAAAAATTCCATTGCAATGTGGTATCTCCTTGGTCCTTCTTGGCCTCAGAGGACCTGATGAACACACGGAGACCATTAGTTTAAAATATATAAAATGGAATATTACTTGGCCATAAAAAGAAAAAAATCTTGCCATTTGTGACAGCTATATTAAGTGAAATAAACCAGTCAGAAAAGATAAATTCCATATAATATCACTTATGTGTAGAATCTAAAGAACAAAATAAACAAAATAGAAATAGGCAAAGGCAGAGGGAACAAACTGATAAAGGCTAGAGGGGAGGTGTGCTAGGGGGAAAAAAAGTTTATGGTTGCTTTGACTGGTGTGGCTCAGTGGATTGAATGGCAACCTGTGTACCAAAAAGTCACAAGTTTGATTCCCAGTCAGGGCACATTCCTGGGTTGCTGACCAGGTTCTCAGTTGGAAGCATGTGAGAGGCAACTGATTGATGTATCTCTCACACATCACTATTTCTCTCCATCTATCTCTCCCTCCTTTCTCCTCTCTCTAAAAATAAATAAATAAATGTTTATGGCATTATGAAGTGCTAATTGGTAGTTACAAAATAATCATGGGTTAGGAAAAGCACAGGAAATATAGTGAACAATATTGTAATAAATATCTATGGAGCCAGGTAGGCATTTGACTTGTCAGAGGGAAAATATTATAATCTATATTAAGGTCTATCTGCTGTTTTGTACACCTGAAACTAACATTAAAAAATGTCAAGTGCAAACTATAACCACAAAATAAAATTTAAAACAATAATAAACCAAAGCATTTACATGAAAATTCCAAATGATGACAGGTAAGATCGGTTCATCTAAAATGACCTGGTGAACCCTGGTAGGTTTGGCTAAGTGGATTGAGCACCAGCCTATGAACCAAAGGGTCACCAGTTCAATTTCCAGTCAGGGCACATCCTGGGTTGCTGTCCAGGTTCCCATTTGGGGGGCTCATGAGAGGCAACCACAAATTAGTGTTTTTCTCCCTCTCTTTCTTTCTTTCCCTTACCCTCTTTCTAAAAATAAATAAATGAAATCTTTAAAATATTAAATAAAGTGACTTGGTGATGTTTGATGACAATCAAACAACAGCTGCATCATTAAGATGTCTAAAAGACTGGCTCAGGTATTGACAGGGGGTTAGCACATTGCTCCAACAACTTTTTCATGGGTTACTTTGTTTCCTAATACTTCATATCCTTTTTTTCCAGCACTTGTTTGACATTATTAGAAATAAATATGTTTTCCTCCCTTGATTTTTAAAATCTCCTTATTGAAGTTATTTCTAATGATATATCACATATCATTTGTCTTTTAGAACCCTAAAATGTTGTAAGTACCAATGCTAAGACAGCTAGGACTGTATATCAGCTTTAGAAGCTTAGGTGGTCCATTTGCATAAAATTTTGTGTACACCATGTCAAATTATATAAATAAAGATGGATCTCTGGATCCATGCACATTATTTACTTACTTTCATTGACATTTTATCTTTTTCTGTATTTTTATTGTTAGCACTATTACAAATGTTTCCATAGTGAAGGCCATTAAAACTGTTGTAATGTAAGTCTATTTGAATATAACTGGTTGCTTACTATTGTAACTCTTCTGAAATATTGGAAATAAATACTTATATTTGTATAAATCATCAAGAATACACAAGAGCAGATAGATGACACTTTGCAGTGTTATCCCACCCAATCAGATTTATGTGAAACTTTGAAATATATATATAGCTCACACCATGTGGAAGATGAAAGAATGTTTTTCCATAACATAGTCTTTATCAGTTTCAAAGCTGCATTTGTATATCCTATTCTGCTTACCTTGAATAAGTTGCCAAACTTCCTGATTACCAACATTTTCATGTCATGGAGTCATAAAGCAATAACTGTTGGTTTATAGTAGATTTTTAAAATTAGATAAACAGTATTGAAAAGTCATGTCAATTAATTCACTGCATCTACACATGCATTGCATTTTCACCATTGTCTTCAATTTCTTCCTTATTATCTAAGTCTGATTTAATTTAAAGTATCTCCAAATATTTGCTTTTAAGTGATTCAAAAGTAACACTTTTTTCTGAAAGTTTCCATTAATCCTTTCTCCTCCTCCTTATCTTCCCCAATTGCTTCACACCTTAGAAACTAGTTCATTATTGCAATGTATTCTAAAACTCATGCAATTTTTAAGTATGATATATCATATTTCCATGTAGTGGGTAGTGTTGTTTCATTATAGCCATCTTTAAAAACTATAATGAAAATAAACTCAGGGTCACATAAAATCTTCACAGAGACAGTGGTAATATGAATCAGTGCAGTGAAATATGATATGTAAATATACAGTATATCTCATTTATTTATCTCTTGTCCCAGTTGTTTGTCTAATAATATGCTAGTTACTCCATAATAAATATCATATAGAATTAATTAATTAATTAATTAGTTAATGCTGTGCTATCAATATATTCTCTTATGAGTCTGGGTTTGTCACTTTCCTTGCATCTGTGCTAATGGCTCCTTAATGCATTAGTTTGAAGAGTGAAAAACAGTTGATCCAAGTTGGTGGTAAATGGTAAGAGCAAAATGGTCATACTCACTTTGAGTGGGTTAATTTCCTGGTACAACCTCCAGGAATCTAAGGGTTTCTAATAATGTAGTGTTTGATTTCTGACACAAAAGGCATCTGTTTGTATATTGAAATAACTATTCTAGTATATTGCATTAGAAACACTACAACCATTCACAGAACATATAATCAGTCTTAGGTAAGTTTTATGGTCTGTTTCTTCATAATACAGTTCTATAACTAAATTTTCTTTAAAATTTCAGAGAAGCTCTGGTTGGTGGCACAGTGGATAAGGTGCCGGCCTGTGAACCCAAAGGTCGCTAGTTTGATTCCCAGCCAAGACAACATAACTAGGTTGCAAACCAGGTCTCCAGCCAGGTCTGTAGCTGGAGGCAGGTGAAAGGCAGCCATACTTTGATGTTTCTCTCCCTCTCTGCCTCTCTCCCTTCCCCTTTCTCTGAAAAGAATACATTTTAAAAATCTTTAAAAGATAATAATAAAATAAAATTTCAGAGAAAATTTCCCATTTGATTAAAAATGGCAAAGTTAAAAAAGACAGATGTTGTCAGGTGCACCTTTATATCAATTCTGTTATTGTTAAATCTGCAGTGTATCTGCAGCCTGGTTACAATTTTTACCACATCTCTTTCTCTAGAATTGTGAATCTGTGTTATTCCGGCACTCTAAAGCCCTTATGCCAGGACTGTTTTTGATAATATTTTTCCTCAGGTTACTTTGTTTCCTAGTTTTCAAACCATTGCTTTCTCTGGACTCATTTCACCCTTGCTACAAACCTCCGAAATTTCCAATTTTATCCACCAGGTCTCATCTCTTCATACATTTTAGCTAATGGCCTCACCTGGGACACCCCATCAAAGTCCCACAGGCTGCAAGGAAAACTAACAGGCTAGAGGAGGTATACCTGCTAAGGTCTATTTCTCAGGTTTTTCTCTTCTTAGAGAAGGAAAGGAAAAGAAGATGAATTTCATGTATGAAAGCTAACTCTGGTCCATCTTAATTATAGGTTGCTTCCTTTCAATTAGAAGGAGAGTTTATTTTAAAGCTCTAGTTACCCATTGTTACAGTATTTTTAGACATCTCTTCTCCTTTTTCTGCTCTTTGTAAATTGGCAAACTGCTTAGAAAAAAAGCCCTTAAAAAAAAAGTCATTTTACTAAACTGATACATAAAAACACATTTTGTGCATGATATTTTCTTTCATTACACTCAAACACATATACACTGTGTGTAACATCTATCTCTTTTCTACCATCTATTATCTATCTATCTATCATGTTATCTATCTGTCAATCATCATCTAAGGAAAGGAGCCTGTGTTTACACATTACCAATCAAAGAAGTATGTTTTCCATTTACCTATGCTCTCTGTATTCCATGTCTCAATATTTTCCTAGGAGGTACCCTGTCTTGATTTTGAGTTCATCATACTGTTACCTTGTTAAAAAGTATTCAATCATATATATATTACAACAAGTGATACTGAAGCAATGATAAAAACAGTAATTCCAACAAACAAAATTTCTGGACTGGATGGCTTTACATTTGAATATTACCAAACATTCAAAGAAATACTTATGCTTCTCAAACTATTTCAAAAAATTCAAGAGGTGTGATGACTCTCAAACTTATATAATGAGGCCAGCATTATCTTAATTCCAAAACCAGTTGAAGACACTACAATAAAAGAAAGTTATAAGCCAATATCCTTAACCAATATAGATGCTAAAATCCACAACAAACTATTAGCTAACTGGATCTAGCAACACATTAAATAGATCATACACCATAATCAAGGGAGATTTAATACAGAGATGCAAAATTAGTACAATATTTGTAAATCAATAAAGGTTATACACCACATAAGCAAAATGAAGATAAAAACCACATGACCGTATTAATAGATTCAGAAAAGCATTTGATAAAATCTAGCACCCATTTATGATAAAAACTCTCAGAAAGTGGGAATAGAGGGAACATGCCTAAATATAAAGGCCATATATGACAAACCCACAGCCAACATCATATTCAATGACAGAAACTATTAGCATTTTCCTTGAGATTAGGAACAAACAGGGATGTCAACATTCACAACTCTCATTAAATATAATACTGGTGGTCATAGCCATAGCAATCAGATAAAAAGTATAAAGGATGGAGACTGGAAAGGAAGAATTAAAACATTCATTATTTGCAGATGGTAAAATACTATATATACAGAACTGTAAAAATTTCACCAAAAAATTATTAGAACTGATAAATGAATTCAGTCAAGTTGCAGGGTACAAAATAAATATCCAGAAGTCAGTTACATTTTTATACATCAATAATAAACTTTCCAAAAGGAAAACTAAGGAAACAACCCCATTCACAATTGCTTCAAAGAAAAAAGAGGAAATATCTAGGAATAAATTTAACCAAAAATGCAAAATCCTATACTCAGAAAATGAAAAGATACTATAGAAATTAAAGGAGATACAAATAAGTGGAATCATATACCATGTTCCTGGATAGGAAGAAATTATATTATTAAAATAGCTATACTATCAAGAGCAATCTACAGTATAGATGAAATGCAATTCCAATAAAGACACTAGTGGCATGTTTCACAGAACTGGAAAAGGATATTTCAAAAAGTTATGTGAAACCACAAAAGACCACAGCAATTTTAAGAAAGAAGAACAAAGTTGAAGGGATCACACTTCCTGATATCAAAATATACTATAAGCCCATAGTAAACAATATAGCATGGAACTGAAATAAAAAGACATTATTGCTCAATGAAAAGAAATAAAAGTCCAGACATAGACTTGCACCTTTATGGTAAATTAGTATTTGACAAAAGAGGCAAAGACATAAAATGGTGCAGAAATAGTCTATCAATAAATAATACTGGGGAAAAAACATGCCAAAAAAACCTTATGAAACTATATTATCCTTTTGCACCATTTGAAGAATAAACTATAACTGGATTAAATATTTAAAAGTTAGACTCAATACCAAAAAATCTTAGAAAAAAAATCATAGGCAACACAATCTCAGACATTTCTCATAGCAATATTTTTTTTCTAATATACCTTCTCAGGCAACAACAACCAGCAAATGGGTCAACATCAAACTAAAAAGGTTTTTCACAGCAAAGAAAACCATCAACAAAATGAAAAGACAACCCACTGAACAGGAGAACGTATTGGCCATATTTGAAAAGGGGTTATCTAAAATTTGAAAAGGGGTTATTATAAAATATAATACAAAAACCCCACAGACAATCTAATTTTTAAAAAGACAAATGTTCTTAGCCCTGGCTGGTGGCACAGTGGATAAGGTGCTGGCCTACAAACCCAAAGGTCACTGGTTCAATTCCCCAGCCAGGGCACATAACCAGATTGCAAACCAGGTCTCCAGCCAGGTCTGTAGCAGGAGGCAGGTGAAAGACAACCACACATTGATGTCTCTCCTTCTCTGTGGCTCTCCATTCCCCTGTCCCTAAAAATAATAAATAAAATCTTTTAAGAAAGACAAATGTTCTAAATAGACACTTCTCAAAAGAGGACATACAGATGGCTAATAAACATATAAAAATGCTCAATGTTACTATTTAGCAGGGAAATATAAATTAAAGCCATAATAAGGTATCGCTTCACTATGATCACAATGGTTATCATAAATAAATCAACAGATAGCAAATGTTGACAAAGATGTACAGAGGAGGAAATATTCATGCACTGTTGGTGAGAATGAAGACTGGTGCAGATAATTTGGAAAGCAGTATGGAGTAACCTCAAAAGATTAAAAATAAAGGGCTTCTGGCCAAGATGGAGGTAGAGGTAGACACACTGCATCTCCCTCCAAAACTAGAGAGTTCCATACAGGAAGTGGGAGAGATTCCTGGAAAAGGGGCAGGTGCTGAACAAGCAGCATTGTTCCCTCTCAGACCCCTCCCCAACATACATCACCAGAACATGGTAAAACTAGTTGCCTAGGATTAATGAATATATAAGGCTTCACCCCTTACAGTGTAACAGATGAGACAGCTCTAAGACACAGAAACAAACATAGGTGCCTGTCAAGTTGAGGAGACTGAGAAATATGGCCCAAAAGATAAAACAGATCAAAGTTCCAGTGGGAGAACTACAGCACATCATGATGAGATAGCCAACCTAGTAGATACACAGTTTAAAATGTTCACAGGCTTTACAGGTATGTTTGTGTATGGTAAACACAGAAGGGAAGAAGGGAAGGTTACGCTAAGTGAAACAAAGGAAAACCCACACAAAACCAATGGTGAAGGGAAGAAAATTGGGGTTCAAATCAATGAGTTAAAAAATAAGCAAGATATAAACAGTTAGCTAGTACAGGATGAAGAAACAAAAATTGAAAAAAAGTGGAGGAGAGGGCTAGGAACCTCTGGGACAACTTTAAACATGCCAACATCCAAATCATAGCGGTGTCAGAAGGAGAAGAGGAAGAGCAAGACATTGAAAGTGTATTTGAAAAAGTAATAAAGGAAAACCTTCCTAATTTAGCCAAGGAAATAGACATACAAGTCCAGGAAGCACAGAGTCCCAAACAAGCTAGACCCAAAGAAAACTATACCAAGACACATCCTAATTAAAATGCCAAAGGTTAAGCCCTAGCTGGTGGCTCAGTGGATAGGCACTGGACTGCGAACCCAAAGGTTGCTGGTTTGATTCCCAGCCAGGGCATATAACCAGGTTGTAAGTCAGGTCCATAGCTAGAGGCAGATGAAAGACAACCATACATTGACGTCTCTCTCCCTCTCTGCCTCTCTCCCTATCCCTCTCCCTGAAAATAATAGATAAATCTTTTTTTTTTTAATGCCAACAGTTAAAGATAAACAGAGAATCTTAAAAACATCAAGAGAAAAAAGAGAATTACCTACAAAGGGGTTCTTAAGAAGAGAGTTATTTTTAAGGGGCCCCTTATAAGACTATCAGCCGATTTCTCAAAAGAAACTTTTCAGGCAAGAAGAATCTGGCAAGAAGTACTCATAGTGATGAAGAGCAAGGACCTACAACAAAGTTTACTGTATCCAGCAAAGCTATCATTTAGAATGGAAGGGCAGGTCAAGTGCTTCCCAGACAAGATAAAGCTAGAGTTCATCATCACAAATCCATTATTATATGAAATGTTAAAGTGACTTACTTAAGAAACAGAGAATCAAAATTAGGAACATTAATATGGCAACAAACTCACAATTATCAATAACAGAACCTAGGAAAATAAAAATAAAAACAAATTAAGCAAACAACCAGAATAGGATCAGAACAATAGATATGGGGATCATTGGGAGAGCTGTTAAGTTGGGAGGGGAAAGATGGAGAAATGGGGAAACTGTGCAGGGGTTAGGAAACATAATTGATGGGTACAAGATAGGAGGATCTTAAGAATAATATAGGGAAGGGTGAAATCATGGAACATATGCACAACCCATGGACATGAACTACGAGGGATGGGATTGCAGGAGGGAAGTGGGGTCCTGAGTAGAGGGGAGCAAAGGGAAAGGAAAGTGAAACAACTGTAACAGAATAATCAATAAAATATACTTATAAATAAATAAAATTTAAAACTTGTACTGAAAAGCAAAAAAGAAAAAGAAAATAAAAAAAAAGGAAAGAAAAAAATGAGCCTAGGTGGCACTGGTTTAGCTCACCTGAAAGTCAGGGAAATGGTCCTTGGAGGCAGGTTCAGGGATTTGGTCCAGGAAGAACTGCTGCTGCCCAATCCTCCCCTCATGTGGTCCCTCCAGTCTAGGAGAAAGAGAGTAGACTCTAGGTGGCATGGGTGTGCCCTACGGGAGACAATTTGCTGTGGGTCCTTTGTGTTGAGGCTTTTTATCTTTCTTTGGCTGGAGGGACTCCTGGGAGCTATTCAGGGTAACATCTTCACATAAAATTCATTAGCTTTCCGGGTGTGTCCATCAATATGTTGATTCATCACAATGTGCCTATACAGCAGTCAGGGTTATTTTCTGGTTAGTTTTATTCCCAAAGAACATTGTAGAAGAGGGACCAGAACCAAGGCAGGTCTGTCCCCAGAAGGTCTGAAATGTGTACACTATTTGCTCCTAATTGTCCTTGGTTAAGGAAGATAAAACCTTGGGAGTCATTAGCTGGCTGTAAATTGCTCAAATTGTTTGGTCTTGTTTAACTATTTTGTATCAGTTTCTCTTATTCCACATGTCAAGGAATTTCCCTAGCTGCTTACCATCTTGCCTCAGTGTAACTGATACAAGTATCCTGATTGTGGTAGTAGTCACAAGAATATATACATGTGTTAAAATGCATAGAACTGTATATACACACACATGCATGTGCCAATACACACATACACATACTCCAGGTTGGAAAGTGCCACTTGATAAATTAAACACCCAGCACTATTAAAAAATAAATAAAAGATTAACATAGAACTGCTTTATGACCCAACAATTCAATTTCTGGGAGTACATCTAAACAAACCAAAAATACTAATTTATTTTTAAGATTTTATTTTATTTTTTTAGAGATAGGGGAAGAGAGGCAGAGAGGAAGAGGTTGCCTTTCACCTACCTCCAGCTATGCACTCAGGTTATGTGACCCAACTAGGAATCAAACCAGAGACTTTTGGGTTCACAGGCCAGCACCTTATCCACTCTGCTACCAGCCAGGCAAAACACTAATTTGAGTGAATATATCCACCCCTGTGTTCACTGCAGCATTATTTATAATAGCCAAGATTTAGAAGCAGCCCAGGTATACATCAGTAGGTGAGAGGATAAAAAAGCTTTGGAGCATTTACATGAATACTACTCAGCTGTAAAAAAGAAGAAACTTGCATCCTTTGAGTAGGTATGGTGGGACCTGCAGAGCATTACGCTAAGTGAAATAAACCGGTTGAAATAAGACAAGTACCATTGATTTTATTCATATGTGGAATATAATGAACAAAAGAAACTAACAAGCAAAATAGAAGCAGGCTCACAGGCTGAGAGCTGTTGCAGGGTTGGTGTTGGGAGGCTGGGGGTGGGTGGGTGAAGGGATTGAGCTAAAAAGATGAAATACTTATGGACATGGACTACAGCGTGGTGAGTGCTAAAGGCAGGGTGAGATCAAGGAGGGTAGATGGGTGATAAATGGTGACAGAAGGAGACTTGACTTTGAGTGGTGAACACAATACAGTGTACAGATGACATGTTTGGGATTATATACCTGAAACAATTGTTAACCAATGTCACCCTAAATAATTCAATAAAAAGGATAAATTATTGAATACTATTACAGCACTCATTCAGTTAGCTAATTATTAAAGTATACTGTGCCTGTTATTCTAATAAGCACAAGTTGAGAAATGTAATTATAAATTAATATTATGTTAACCTTCTTCAGGCAGTAACGTAAATTACTTTTCTGCTTACTTTTAATTCATAAAGTTCCATTGTAACTTGTTAGTGAAGACTGTTTGCATGCACTTCCTTCTCCATGTCAGAGCTGTGGTGAGAATGAATCCTTCCAGAAGTATTACCACTTACTTTCTTTTTCTTATGCACCTCCATCCCAAATAACTGAGTGAATTGGATAAAGGGGTCAAAATATTCTCTCCTGAATTCCCAGCCTTCAGATGATTAAATTTATTCCTTTCCCTATTGGTATAAGAATGACACTGTTTCTTTTCTTTCTTTCTTTCTTTCTTTTTCTTTTTCTTTTGTGTGTGTGTGTGTGTGTGTGTGTGTGTGTGTGTTTTGTTTTTGTTTGTAGTCTCTTGCTGGATCCCTCCTACAGCCCACCATCCATCATATGCATTCTATTTCTCTATGCCACATTTCTCTCAATTGCAGCCTCATCACCCTCAAAATGTCCCCTATACAAACTTGAACACTGCCATCCATCTATGGGCTCTGTTTCTCACACAGCCATTTACTCCTATACATGCTTGGCCCTCCAATTTTTGAAGTGCAAGAAGATCCCAATTAAACCATCTCTCTCATACTGTGGTGTTAGGGGAAATGACAGGCACTGATCTCTTTGATTTGGTATATGTGGGTCAGACACTAGTCCACTACAGTCCCAAACTGCAGGGTAATCTGCTAGCAATCTCATTGAAGCTCCTCTTACTAAAGTGACAAAAATTGACCCATTCCTTTCTTGTTCCCTCTGCTGGGTAGAAGCAAAGGCTTAGACACAGAATATCTTTTTCTCCAAGAAAATATTTTCAAAAAAACAGACCTTCAAATTTTGCTCGCTAGAACTGAATGCCTTTCTTTTGGATTTTACAGCCTTTCAAATAGTTTTTGATTATTTACTTTGAAATTGGGGCAAAATAATTTTAAACCTCCATTTAAATTTTCATATTCTCTTGAATTTTTGTACCTGTGTCTCAACTTTCCATTAAGATCCTCTTGTAATGCAATCTTATTGAGAAATTTCTCTGAAAAAAAAAGCAACTATATTTCTTCTAATAAGTTCTCACAATTAATTTCAAAAGTGATATTATCATTTTATAAAAAGAGAAAGAGACCCTATCTTGACAACTTTTCCTACAACCAAGAAATTTTCAGGTGTGTGTAAGACTATCAGACTCAGGCTTTAACAATTTTAGGTCTCAGAAATAACCTTGTAATTCAGCTTTTTTATGCTTCTTAAATGTAATGATCCCAGAGGAACATATTTTGCTGGTTTTTCATCAAGTCTACTTATTTTCTATCAGATTTTTCCATATTCAAAACATTTCCTGCTCTGTTTTTCTACTTTCTACAGTATGACAGAAACCAGAAGTGAGAACACTCGGGTGGAAATGTGGATCTGGTCTTCACCTTGTTACTACAATTTTCTATTCAGAAAATTATCTTGCAGCTAACTTGTGTCACTTTCACTTCCAGTAGAAGCTGAGAGTTGACTCCATCTGTGAGTGTTGCAGTACTACAGTCTGGTCTTTGCTTCCAGTTGAAATATATAAAGTGGTTCTTAATGAATTCTTTCATAACTAATGCGACTCAATACCAGGGAGACAGACAGCCCAATTAAAAAATGGGCAAAGGACCTGAACAGACAACTCACTGAGGAAGATATACAAAGGGCCCAGAGGCATAAGAATGAATGCTCAACATCACTAGTCATCAGAGAGATGCAAATTAAAACTACATTAAGATACCACCTCACACCTGTCAGAATGGCAATCATCAGCAAATCAACAAACAACAAGTGTTGGCGAGGATGCGGGGCAAAGGGAACCCTCATACACTGTTGGTGGGAATGTAGGCTGGTGCAGCCACTGTGGAAAACAGTATGGGGTT